>VMDR010008151.1:0-37609 GCA_007922815.1 Macrotus californicus | reverse complement strand
CATATCGGTCCCCTCACCTTCTCCCTTTTATGTTATGGCTATCATAATGCTTTCCATTTGTATTATTGAAAACTCCAGTGAAGTTACACTATTTGCTCTAAGCTGTCATAATTTAAAGAACTAAAAGGAGAAATATAGTACTTGATATTTATCATTTTTACTGGTCTTTCATTCCTAAAGCTTCAAGTTTCCCTTCAGCCTAATTAACTTCCTTCAGTATTTCTCTTAGAACAGGTCTGCTTGTAACAAATTCCTTGTTTTGCATTCCTTCCTGATATGGTACTTTCATATGTAAAATTCTTGACAGTGCTTTTTTTCAGGGTTTTAAATAGATAGTTCCTCTGTCTTCTGACCTCTGTGATCTCAGAAGAGATCATCAATAATTCAAATTGTTCTCCTAAATGTAATTTGTTATCTCAAGATTGTTTCTCTTTATTTTTGGTTTTCAGCAATTTGATTATGATGTATTGAGGCCAGTTTTCTTCGGGTTTATCCTATTTTGGTTTTACTAAGCTTCTTAAATATGTAAATTTGTATCTCTCACCACGTTTGGGAAGTTTTCAGTCATTATTTCTTTAAATCATTTTTTCTGCATCAGTTTCTTTTCCCTTTTCTTCTGAAACTCAAATGACAAAAATGTTAGACATGTTAGTTTGCCACTGTCTCCAACGTCTTTAAGGCTCTACTCCATGGAAATGTTCTCTGTTCTTCGGATTAGATAATTATTATCTTTCAGTTCACATTTTTCTTTGGTCATCTGCATCCTGGATGTTCATTTATTAAAGAGGTTTGTTTTTTCTTCATTTTTTGTTTTTGTTTTTGTTTTTTTTCAGCAAGAGTTGGAGGGGAAAAAACCTTTCTTGCCAATAAGCAGTTTGTCTAATTCCTTTTTCACAAGGGGTACAGCAATGAACAGAGCAGTGAAAGGGTGGAGAACGGATTTGAAAGCCAACAGTAAGTGATCAACATCCTTTCAACCCAAAGCAGCTGAGGCCCAATGAGGTGCTTTATTCTTTTAAGCAGGTCTGAGGAACTCAGCTTTATTTACTATCTTTCTGCATTTGCCACAACCAACCTGTCACTTGGGGTTGTTCTCCCTCATACCAGCCATAGAGCAAATTTCCTCTTCCATCAACTGGAAAGAATAAATATGTACTTTGCTATTTCACAGCATTACTGTAAATTGTGTTGCTCAGAGATCTCAATGATCACCAGCTCCCCAAACCAATATGAAATGACAGATGCACTTGAACTAAAAGAAAATTAAATTTTTTAAGTTGTCTTTGCTATCCTAGTGATGGGGTCCACCCTGAAGTATAGTCTAGAAGGGAAAATATGCAAATTCAAGTTATGGTGCACATTTATCTCTACTTTCCCTGATGTGTACAGATGCCATTGACCTTTAACCCCTGGCCAAACCATAATAGTTATTTTGCGATTTCTTTAGATATCCTAAAGAATTTTTAAAACATGCAATATCTGACTATTTAGTCAGGGGTACTGACCTCTTTCCTTTAGATTGTCAAAAAAAAATGACAACAGCTAGCACAACAATAACTGTCAGTGTGAGTGAATCAAAATTATACCTATTTTTGTTTGTTAGGTCGGCAAAAATATATTTTTTGGTGTGTCACAGAATTTTAGTAATTAGTTATGTGTGCTGTGAGATGAAAAAAGTTGAAAATCGCTGCTCTAAAGATTGAGGATTATTGTGAGAAGACAATTTTCCATTGATCTCTCAATATTTCTGTACATCCTGTAAACAGAGATACTGATTACCCTTTGTTCTGAACCATCTTTTTAAAGATATTCATATAGCAAATAGCCTTGAAATAGAGATATTGCATCTCCCTCCAGAGGAAAGAGCAGGTTTGCTTACAGCATGGGAGATAGTGTTTCCCTGTCCAGTGCAATAAAGAAAATCTCTCTCTCTCTCTCTCTCTCTCAAGCAAAGGTCAAGCATGCTGACTGCACATTATACCAAATTTGGGTTCCCTGTTTTCAGGGTTCTTCTTCTGTAACTAACCCATTCTGTTTTCAGGTATCATCTGCCCTCTTCAAGACAAGCTATGGGAATTGGAACTTGGGGACTGATACAAAAATGGTGATTCTCTGGCTTTTGTGGGTTTTTTTTAAATATATTTTATTGACTATGCTATTACAGTTGTCCCCTTTTCCCTCATTTATTCCCCTCTACCCTGCACACCCCCTCCCACCCACATTCCCCACATTTAGTTCATGTCCATGGGTCACATATATAAGTTCTTTGGCTTTTACATTTCCTATACTATTCTTAACCTCCCCCTGTCTATCTTTTACCTACCATTTATGCTTCTTATTCCCTGTACCTTTTCCCCCTCTCTCCCCACCCACTCCCCTGATGATAACCCTCTGTGTGATCTCCATTTCTGTGATTCTCTTCCTGTTCTGGTTGTTTGCTTAGTTTTTGTTTTTGTTTTAGGTTCAGTTAATAAATGTGAGTTTGTTGTCATTTTACTGTTCATATTTTTTTATCTTCTTTTTCATAGATAAGTCCCTTTAACGTTTCATATGATAAGGGCTTGGTGATGATTAACTCCTTGAACTTGACCTTATCTGGGAAGCACTTTATCTGCCCTTCCATTCTAAATGATAGCTTTGCTGGATAGAGTAATTTTGGATGTAGGTCCTTGCCTTTCATGACTTGGAATACTTCTTGCCAGCCCCTTCTTGCCTGCAAGGTTTCTTTTGAGAAATCAGCTGACAGTCTTATGGACACTCTTTTGTAGGTAACTGTCTCCTTTTCTCTTGCTGCTTTTAAGATTCTCTCCTTATCTTTCATCTTGGGTAATGTAATTATGATGTGCCTTGGTGTGTTCCTCCTTGAGTCCAACTTCTTTGGGACTCTGAGCTTCCTGGACTCTCTGGAAGTCTATTTCCTTTGCCAGATTGGAGAAGTTCTCCTTCATTATTTGTTCAAATAAGTTTTCAATTTCTTTCTCTTCCTCTTCTCCTTCTGGTACCCCTATGATTCAGATGTTGGAATATTTAAAGACGTCCTGGAGGTTCCTAAGCCGCTCCTCATTTTTTTGAATTCTTGTTTCTTCATTGTGTTCTGGTTGAATGTTTCTTTCCTCCTTCTGGTCCACACTGTTGATTAGAGTCCTGGTTTCCTTCCCATCATTGTTGGTTCCCTGTACATTTTCCTTTATTTCACTTAGCATAGCCTTCATTTGTTCATCTAATTTGTGACCATATTCAACCAATTCTGTGAGCATCCTGATTACCATTGTTTTGAACTGTGCATCTGATAGGTTGGCTATCTCTTTGTTGCTCAGTTTTTTCTGGCGCTTTGATCTGTTCTTTCATTTGGGCCTTTTTTTTTTTTTTGGTCTCGGTGCGCCTGTTACGTAGTAAGGGACAGAGCCTTAGGTGTTCACCAGGGTGGGACAACCCACTTTGCTGTGTTGTGACGCTGTTTGCGGGGGAGGGGTCTGAGAGGGAACAATGCCACTTACTCTGCTCTCTGGCAGTTTTCAGTCACTTCCCCTGCTACCCACAGTCAAATTGGGCCCTTCTGGTACTGATTCCCCGGGTGGGTGGGCTTGTGTACGTTTAGGACCCTGTGGGTCTCTCCAATGAGCTCTCCTGTGAGGCTGGGAGTTTCTCCTGCTGCCCCCGCAACCCCCACAGGTGTTTTCAGTCAGAGGTTTGAGGCTTTATTTCCCTGCACTGGGACCCTGGGTTGTGGGTCTGTCACACTCCCTAGGTGTTCCTCCAGGTTTATCTACACATGGATGTGGGACCGCCCGGTCCACCAGCTGCCGCCTTGCTGCAGTCTTCTCCACCTGGCTGCCCGTCTCCGCCCTTCCTACCGGTCTGGATGAATGGTTCTTCTTTAACTCCTTGGTTGTCGGACTTCCATACAGTTTGATTTTCTGTCAGTTCTGGTTGTTTTTTGTTTTTCAATTTGTTGTTGTCCTCCTTTTGGTTGTGCGAGGAGGCACAATGTATCTACCTACACCTCCATCTTGGCCGGAAGTCCTCTCTGGCTCTTGTTATTGTCACGAGTAATATACTGTCCTTTACCTCTGACTCAGGAGTCTCAACTCTTCTACCAGCATCCTTGCAACTGTGGCAACCTAACCTGTCAGCTTGCAACAAGGATAAAATCATAGACCTTCAGAGTTCTTGGCAGTTATAGAATTCCTTTTTATGCCTGCCCAACCCTCCTATATTATTTCTTTCTCCTCCAAGGATGGGACTGTTGCCATGTATTTGCATAGTATCTGGGCAGGTGCCCATTTCCCAGACCCTCTCAAGTTTCTATCCCAGAACTGTATGTCTTAAAACACTTAACATAGATGCCAAAAGTGGTCACTGGTTTCTTTGTTTCATCCACAGTTATACATATTTCTCTTTGCTATATATGTACCCTATCATGTGTCTCAACAGCTACAAGCAGAAGCAAGCACACATCACACCATTCTGTCCTATGGCCACAATCGGCCTGTATGCTAAGCCTACACAAATGCATTAACAAACCCCACTTGAGAATAAAGAATGTAAAAGCCCCATGTAAGACCATCTATAAAGTTTTATTATTATGAGCTTCTAAAATACAAGAGCTAAGGTTGGCCACCCCTGTTAGATTTTCCTTATTCCTAAACAGAACTGAGTTAAAAATAATCAGTGGGCACTCAACTAAAATATTTATTTGAGGCCAGTAAACAAAAGTTTGTTTGTTCTACCAAAGGCTGAAAGGGACCAGGGACCATGTTTAACCTGTCAATATAAACCTTGTGCCTCCATGTTTTGGTTGTATTTTACTGTCGATCTGGTTACTAAGTTGTTAGATACCAGAACTGACTCTTGATTGAGTCCACTTGGCCTAGCAATGCATATAAAGTTAATGAACAGGAAATGAGTTACATAAATTCCCTAGCTATCTTACGTTTCTTATTATTTACATGGTGTCAAACTCTGTTCCAGTTACTATGGATGCATAGCAAATTACCCCCAAATTCAGCAGTGAAGCATGCTCACTGATACTGTGGGCCAGGAATTTGGATGGGGCGCAGTGGGAACAGCTGGTCTCTGCTCTATGGTATCTGGAGCCTCAGAAGGAAGACTCAAAGGCTGGGAGCTGGAATTATCTAAAAGCTGCTTCGTTTGTATCTGATGTTTGGTGATGGCTGTCAGCTGGAACCCTTGGTTGCTCTCTACCTTGACCTCTCTACATTAGTCAGTTTGAGCCTCCTCACAGCATGGTAGCTAGTTTCCAAAGGCAAGTGTCTTGAGAGAGGAAACAGATGCTCAATGTACCCTTTTCATGACCTAGCCTTGGAAGTCACAGAGCACCACTTCTGCCACACCTTTTGGTCAGAGAAGTCAAGTCTGCCAGGGTTCAAACAGAAAAAATAGACCTCAGCTTCCAGGAGGAGGCTGTCAGTCACAATTTCAATGCCTTTGGGATTGGGAATGTGTGTATCAGTGTGGTCACCTTTTGAAATACAATCTGCCACACCATGTATTTGCGGGCAATGATCACAAGAATCCTGCACAACAGATGCTTTCACATTCTTCTTAAAGACTGAAAATGACATTCAGGCAAGTCAAGCAACTTGGCCAAGACAACACAACCCCTGGTGAGCCAAGGCCCACCTTTAACACACATGGTGCCTAAACACTTGATTATAAGAACAACCATTAGTAAACTTTCCCAGACATAGCTTTGTTTGGACAGAGACTCCCTCCTCCTGTAACCAGAGATGGTTTTGGCCTCCACCTGGAACCATGGTTTCCAGGACTCTGTTGACCTGTCTAGTTGACCTGGCCATCATCTCTGAATTGTCAGTGTCTAACATTTGGCACATGACGTTAAGACCTGCCCTTTCTAAGTTTCTTCTTGTTTCCACAGCTTCTGGGATTGTGTTGGCAGTAGGAACAGGGAGCTTATACAGGAGTGGTAACATGAATGAGGTCTGAGGCAGATAAACATGTCACTTAGGTTTGCTGAGCTGCAGTTGTTTAACTCGTGAAATGGGGACAATAGTATGTTTCAAGAAGCTGCTCAGAAGGGCATAGTAATAAAAATAACAGTGATACCTGTCCCCACATTCTTAAGTCATCCCCTAGGAACTTTCATCTCATTGTGATGAAGTTCTCAGGTTGTCTCATGAGCATTTACACAAGAATCACCATGTGAGGCGCACCTTAGGCTTCCGCTTCCAACGCAGACCCATCCCTGGCAGATGTTCTCAAGAACTCGCCTGCTGTAATAACTATGAATGGTGCCAGGTGGGTACTGGAAATATCAACAGGAACACATTGTAAAGTGTATGACTATCTAACCACTATGCTGTACACCTGAAACTAATACAAAATATTGAATGTAAAATATATTTTTTTTTATTAAGTGGAAAAAAATGAAGTCACCTGAGGCAGTGCCCCATCACTAACTCAGTTACAGGTGTTTCAGCAGGAAAATGCTCTCTTTTAATGAAACTATGGCAGCAATCCCACAGGACATCTGAGAGGTACAATACTGAGAATATCACTGGGAGGACCACCCCCTCCACCAGTCCACTTGAGTCACACAGAAAAACAGTTGTTTGGTCCTGCTTTTGCTAGCAAGTTCCCTCTCCAGAGGGCTTGCACACTGGTCTTTGGAGCGAGTGTACAACCGTCCCCCCTCTTCACCCTAACTTTCCTTTCTCTTTCTCCAGCCAAAAGCTAAAACACATGCAAACTTGTGCAAGTCCCTTCTTCCCAGACCTGTCCATAGTTTTACAGCCTCTCCTGATCACATGACCCTTCACATACTCACCCTCTTCTGTGTGTTCCCCTTTTTCTCTGATTTTTCATCTAGTCAGCCTTTCTCATCTCCTTTCCCTTTGTCCTTTGCTTTTATAAGTCATGGTACACACAGGTGGGCATTTGCTTCATTTAGTTGCTTTCTGTAAGGAGAGCTGTGGACCTGGTATGCTCACTCTGGATACCCAAATTTTATTTAGATTCTCCCAGTGAAGCAAACATATGTGAACATTTTAAGTAAGGGTCTCTAACTGTAGACTTTATTAAAACTTTGTTTTAAAGAATGCATTGAAAATGACTCTAGCCCCACTGTGGAAAAAGAACTGTATATAATTTACATGCCAATAACTTACACTGGATGTTATTTTCAGTTTACTTTATATTTAACTCAATACAGTGCTGACAAGACCTTACAATCCCTCATCACTAAGAAATGTTTTAAATCCCTTGGCCAGAGGTGACCAAGGGGAACATCTCTGTCCTGGTCCTATTTACGCACCTCCCCTCTAACTTTCAGATCCAGCCCTTCCTTCCCACTGCCCAGTGCCGAGTCCCTCTCTGCCACTGTCACACCATCTGCATTGAAGTGACCATTCTTCTGGGTCAAGACTTTTCATAACAATTATTTAATGCCGTCTCTCTATCTGCAATTATTCAAAGCTCACTTTTAATTCAAATTTCCCATCGATTATATTTGTCAGAGGCTGCTTTCTCCAAAATCAGCAAACTGCCACCTCTGGCTGCCGGCCGCCATAAATAGCACCTCAGTCTCTACATCCGGTGCCACTGCAGAAAAGGACTGTTGTACAGCCCCGGGCGTTTCGGTGGGAAGAAAGCTGCTTCCACTTTGAATGCTACAAGAAAAGCTTCCCTTGTTGCCCAGATCTCTGATACTTCCTGTGTTTCCATGGCAAACTTCCCTCCTGGATGCAGCTGCTTAGGAGGGTTGAGAGGGAACTATTTAACCATGTTGTTCCCACTACGGACATTTTATGCTTTCTGTTTCGCCTGCATGCTACATTTCACTTTCTGTTCTTGTTCCCTCTTGAAGCACCTCCTCCCCCTCCCCCAACCTCCACATACACACATTCCTTTCAGCTCTCTCAGTGTGTGGGATCATTCACTTAACTCTGAAAACCTTATCCTTTAGGCAGGAAAATACTGGCCTTACAGAAATGCCACTAGAAAAGCATTTTTTTAAAAAAGAAGTCCTCCATTTCTAGCCCCTCTTGATCCCAGCAGAATCAGGGGGCCCATGAACCCCCAAGTCAGGGCTGTTGGCCACTCCAGAAAGTCAACTGCAGCTGTAAAAACAAATGCATGAAATGAGGGTAGTATTTTTGGCATTTTGAAAAGATATATTATCCTTTCCCCCTTAAATTATGTTCCCTCACAGCTTCAGCATCCCAGCTTAGCCAAAAGGCTTACTCCTGCAAAGAATAAGAGGCCATTGATCATCTTTGAGTCATAAAGCTGACTTTTACAAATCTTCATCAAGACGATAGTCATGAAAGCCAAGCTTTGGGTAAAGAGAAGAGAATATTCCAAGTGGCCAGGCCTGGCCAACTGTGGGGGGTTGGGGAGGAGGTAGTCTTCCCTTGTGCCTCTAGTGGGAAGAGCTCAGGGCAGAACATAGAAGGGAGGAGGCTATGAATGCAATGGAGCGCCACGCCCTCCCCACGACCCACCTGTGCCCCAAACTGGGATGCGATCCTAGAATGCAGTTTATACAGGCTGGTGGGAAAGCCAAAAGGAGAGGTGCTTTGGCCTCCTTGTTGCATTTGGGACTCGGAGCAAGCTGCCACAGAACAGCTGCATCAGAGGCACATGGGTCGTAGAATGCAACTGTGCAGGAAGGGGAGTGTGCTCATTTCAGCCCCCCAGAGGCCTTCTCAGCCCTTATGTGGTATCAGCAATACCCAGAAATTTCCACATGCCCTGAGAATGGACAGGCTGTATCTGATGGTACTGGGTGGGAGCTTACCAGAGGGTCACTATACAGCGCCTGCTGGGCTGGGTGGTCAGGTGAAAGGAATAGCTTGTCTCAAGAATGGAAGTGGCACCAAATCAGCAAGAGAACAGGCAAGCCCAACTGAGCCAAGAGATTACAGACCACGTGTCCATCAGCTGCCAACTTCAGCTGTTGAGCAGCAGGGCAAGCAGTCACCAGTCATAACAGGGGCATCACTGCAGAGAACAGAGGACCAGGGCAGTAGAGAAGGGGGCTCAGGTGCCTCCTTCCCATACCCACACACTCTGCAGGCCTTCTCCTTCCCATATACTCAGAAACCACCTCAGAAAAGGAAGAGAAGGAAAGCTGAGATTGTGAATAATTATCCAAAAGGTACGGTTACCCACATTGCCAAATTCAGTTAAATTTTGTTTTTTTCTCCTTGTGGTAGGCAGTTTCTAAGATGACTCCCAATAATCCCCACTTCTCTTTGTCCATGCCCTCATATAATCCACCCTCCACTGAGTATGATTCAGACCTAGTGACTTGCTTCTAACAAATAGAAAACAGCAAACGTGTTGGGATGTGACTTTAGATACTAGGAACAAAAGAGACTCTGCTTTCTGATTTGCTCACCTCTCTTCCTCTCTCCTTGTTTGCTGTGATGAAACAAGCTATATACTGTCAACTGCCAAACAGAGAGGTCCATGTAGCAAGGGACAGAGGGAGGCTTCTGGCCAGCAGTCAGAGCAGAACTTAGGCTTTCAGTCCACCACTTCACAAGGACTAAGTCCCACCTAATGGCATATATGAGCTTGGAAGATTGTCCCTCAGCCTAGACTTCAAATAAAACCCAGCTAAAGTAACCAGGGCATCTCAGTTCTCCAGTGCTGGCGCTGAAAGCCACATCCCAGAAACCACTCAGTTTCGAGCAATCCCGGACACTTGGTCACCCGAGATCTAGTCCTACATGGTACCTTGCGTGCAGCCTTCTGAGGGGCCCTAAGCCAGAGGACCACACCTAGATTCCTGACCTAGAAATTATAAGATAGTAAATGTTTGTTGTTTTAAACTGCTAAACTTTAGGGTAATTTTTTATGCAGCAATGGCTAATTAATATATTTCTCAATCCACGATAGGTTAAAAGTTCAAGAGAGAGATTCAATGAGCTATAGAAAAATACATAAGCTGCATTTTCTGTGTGCATCTGCCTGCAGTGAGTTAAATCAGCAACCTCACTGTACGTGTACTATACTTCTCAACAATTGATTTAAGGAACACAGCTTTCGGAAAGAATGAAGAATTAGGTGTGCCCCTTATCTTTAAGAAGTTTAAAAGCATATCAACAAATCTGAACATAATCACCTAACAAAAATAAAAAAAATGCTATCTCAAACTTAATCTCCCTTCTAGAGAAGCTACATGTAGATTGAATTTGTCAAATCATGCAGTGAATCTGTTTTATAGGTAGGACCGGAACCAAGATTTCTTCCTATCTCAGAAAGCAGGTATATCATCAAGCCAATACAGAATATGAAAGTGGAAACTCTAAATTTTCCCCTGTCCCAAGAAAGTTGTCTTCATTTAGCAAATCTACTATGCGGAGATCAGCTCCATACCATGCGGACTGGTACTTAACAAATGCTAGCTCATGATTATGAGCCCTATAATACAGTAGGTTAAGATCCTAAATATATTCAGTGATAAGTCTCTATCTGCCACAGGCAGTGGCTGCGTGATTAGTTTCAGGCATCAAAAAATATACTACGAAAACCAATATGAATACTCCTGTCTCAATTGAAATAAACACAATATCCACAACCATGAGCATTGGTAGTGTTTTGTAGCTCAGAAAGACTTACACACACTTTAAGATTCTCACACTTCAACTCTGAAAGGCATGTAGAGCTGAAAGCATTTTTATCATTCTCATTTGATAAATCAAAAAAGTCTAAGTTATTAAGACTTAAATAATTTTCCCAAAAGCACAGAACTGGATTTCCAACCCAGACATCTCCTAATGGCAACTGCTGTTCGTTTCCTCCCCCTCATCAGTGAAGATAAAGTGGAAATATTCATGAAATATCCAGTTTCCTACTCTTTCTGGGAAATGATCTCAGAAGCACTGTGGAAGACAGAGAAGATCTGTAAGGTGTATTTATGGAAACAGCAGAACTGTTATGCATCACTGGGGATTTTTTTCCCTAAGTCCTGGACTCCCTGACACTCGGCTCTAGTAATAATGACTGTGTAAGTCCGGATGCAGAATAGGGTTTTTTAGTTGAAGTAGCATATGAATAGAAGATCTAAATTTATGGAAAATAAATTATGTTCAACATTTGAAAAACACAGGCAAAACTACATTTGGCAAGTGTCCTGAAGAAGGGAAATGTTCAGTTCGACTCCACATCAGAGATTGAGGCTGCTTCCAGTAAGCCACGCAGTAGAATTCCAGACCCGTTGTGCCCGGTACGGCAGCCAGTGGCCACTCAGGGCTACCTAAATTTATCAAAATGAAATAAACTAAAATCCAGTTCCCAGTCACACTCACCACACTTCAGAGCGGTCGACAGCCACATGAGGCTAGTGGCTAATTATACAACCGTTCCATTACCACAAAAAGTCCTACTGGACGATGTTATTAAACTCCTGAGAAGAAATAACCAAGTGGCTCCTTCAGTGGCTCAAATTCTGATGAAGAAAACACTCTACCTCACAAGGACTCTAAAAATACAGGAGTATAGCTCTGGACAGGCTCTTTGACAGTCTCTTATGAGAGGTAAGAAGTCATTCCACATAACTGCTGGAACCCTTCCAAATCGGTGCAAGCTAACTGCACATTTTACTCACTCCTTAAAGGTGTTGTGATACGTATTACATGTCATGCCTTCCATTTTCCTCATCTTACCAATATTCCATAGGGAACGCATACAGCAGTTAACATAGAATACTAGATAGAGTCCACTGCATGGCTCTCAGAGAACACACCAGTCACCGCAGCAGCCACAGAATGGGCTGCCCTTTAATCCCTGAGAAAGGTCTGCCGGCTTCACAGAGCTCAACCGTTGACCCAGTCATTGGAGGGGCGTGCCTGAGAATAGGAGCATAGAAGGTACAGGAGCGAGTGCTAACATGACCCAAAGATCCAGTGATCTGAATAGCTGTGTGTCATAGCAATGAGCTCTCGAGACCCACCCTTTTTAATTCGGGGCCCTGGCCTTGGCTTGTTTGGCCTCAGCTAGAGGTCAGCAGAGCAACCCAGCATGTAGCACAGCGAGTTCTCTGGCCAGTCTCACTGCCCCTTCCTGACTACCCATGACAGGCGAGCTTCTCCTCACCTCTGGAGCATCTCTGGTGAAGTGGACAGAAATGGTCCCAATATTCAGGAGGGATCAAAGTAAGGAGGGAAACTGGGAAATCATCTGAATCTTCTAGATAAGTTGAGGCATGGAGAGGAGAAATGAGAGACATAGGTCACCAGTTTCTGTGTCTGTGAAAAAAGGATAACATTCATTTCACACAGAGATACCATGGCGGCTACCTCACCAGCACAATGAGTCAGCAATGTTGCGCTCCTGGGCTATCCTGGCTCTCAGCTCCCCACACGCTGTACAGTGAGGGTCCAGCATTTAACTGTTTTCCTACGGGCAGGCTTACGCCCTCTCTACCACATATGTCTTAATCAATGAACTCTACATCAATGAACAACTCATTGACTCTTGGTCATTCTTCATGGGAAGCATTCCAAAAGAAGCCTATAGTAAGTATGGATCCAATAAGATCACTTTAACTTGGTAAATAAGGATCAAATCACTGCTATCATAAAATTTACCCAGGTTACCCTGCCATTATAATTTTATTCTTCAAGGTCTTAAAATATTTTTAAATTTTAGTCACACAAGCTGCAGGTGTGAAGAGCCAACACATAATGAGCTATTAATACCTTAATAAAAGTTATAGTGCACCTACCCAGTTTTAGAATGAGACACCAGATAAAACCTACAGATTTAGATCTCTGGATGTATAGAAAGAGCCCCACAAGGGGAAATTTAGGGTCAAAGACAGAACTTAATCTACATTGAAACTGTGTATAGGGCAGGCCTCATTATCCAAAGGTAAAAAGATGAAGCTTTCTCAATAGGTCATTGGCTCTTTAAATCACAGTCTTAAAAAAATCAGCCGCTGAACTAGGTTATGGATCTGTGGGTACAGAACAGTGTAATATTTAATCAGGGAACAGAAAACTTTCTGGAACAAATAAACCAAATGAATGCCTAGAAGTGGAAATGTTAACTAGCAGTGTGAGTTCAGAGTACAGCTGCATCCCAATGGGTCGGGCTTCTGGCCCAATGAGCAAAGTCTGTGAAAGATACAGAAGAATTATACTGTTTTTACTAAACTCTAACTGTGGACTTTTGCCATGTTAATTTAGAGTTTCTGGATGAGAGATACGAGAAATAAAGTAAGCAAAATGGAATGGTTTTAAAACAAATATTTCCAAGGTTATTGAGTTGAAGGGATAGGGTTGTGGGGGGGGCGGGGGTTGTTGGGTTGTTTTTTTTTTTCCTTTTGGCAGAGAAATAAGTAGACATGTTTCAGGAGAAATGCCTCAGATTTATTTCAATGACCTTATAGTCTGAGTATGATGGCACCAAAAATACACCGAGTTTATTAGTTAATATCTAATGAATCACATTGTGTGTGTTTTAGGACAATTCATAAGCTCTTGTGGCACATTCGGGCCACAAGACATCGCTGAACAAACCACAAGTTTAGTGCCGGCATTGGCTGTTTCACATTCGTGGTGGGAGAATTGTTCTAAGAACCACGCAGGACATTATTTTTTGCCAAGCTAGTCATCACAATCATCCAGCAATGTGATAAAGACCTCATAGCATCAGTCATTACTTATGTAGGCTTTGGGTAAAAGATAAATCCATTTCAACAGGCTCTGATTAAAACTGTTCTTAATGGCTATCACATGCTGAGACTCACATTTATAAAGCATAAAGTGGTTCTAATACGTTTTCCCTTCTATGTGCCATATGACAGGCACTAGTATTTTCCCCACTTTATAGTTGACGTTTAAGCAGCTTTTAAAACTTAGCTATCTGGAGTGGCAGAGCCAGGGCCTCCAGGAGAGACACTGCTGGAAACACCATGCTACAAGTAAAGTAGATTCAGTTAAATTGAGGGGAGGAGGGGGGTTGGAATTTTACCAAGTCAAATAGTTAGCAAACAGTAGAAAGCTGTATGTAATAAAATGCTGAATAGTGAAAAAGCGATTCTAATGTCCTAGGCAGGCAAGGCGCAGAGTGAGCTGGCCTTGGAGGGCCTTTGATGGTATACATACTGGAGCAAAGGCCAAGACAGCAGGAGGAAGAGAGCAGAAGGTCTGGGAGTCAATGAAAAAGCCAGCCTGAGCAAATGGTACAGGACAAAATTAGTTGTCCACCTTTAGACTTAGTCCCCCAATTTTTAAGCCCACAAGGAACTCAAGGGGCATACAGATCAACTCATGCAGTGCACCATGGTAGATGTGAGGGGGAGGTGGGCTGGAATCTGCATTTTCCAATCTACAGTGCTTTCCATGGACTACCATGAAGAAAGGTGGTGCTCTGTAGTCCTAATTCAATGGGACATTGATTGAACTATAGACAGACATGGTACTAAATATTGGGAAGATAAGGGTGAATGTCTGGGCCCCAGGGAACCCATGTGAAAACCATGTAAGTGCAAAACTGTTTGTGGAATGAGTGGGCCCGGGGAGGAGTGTGACCCTAGACACATAAAACAGTAAAGGGACAAAAGGAGTATTCCACCTTTCTTTAGGCACAAAAGACTTCTGAACATTTGATATGGGCCTTGCAAGAGAAGTGAACTATGATAGGTGAGAAAAAGAGGAAAGGAATTACAGGCAGAAGAAACAGCAGGAGCAACTGCCCATGAACATGGAAAGATCGCACATACTCTATTAGAAGGAAAGGCAGCCCAGCAGAGCTAGTGCTGGGAGGAGTCAGGTGCAGGAATCCAGGAGGCAGAGACAGCTGGAGCAGTGTTCGATGATTCAGGTGAGGAGTAACATAGGGCATTTAGACATAACTGAGGAACCAAGGAAGAACTTAGACATCACAATGAGATTATTTGAACTTAGACATCACAATGAGATTATTTGATCTCTGATTTAAAATAAAAATTTGGCAGCAAAGTGAAGAATATATACGTATGGGATGAGCTCAAAGGTTCCTTAGCTATCCAATGATGGGAGCCTGAGGTCAGCTGATGATACGGGACCAGATGAAGGATTCATAGGGCACACCAGAGGTAGACCAGCCAGGTTTACTAACTAAAAAATTCTGACAATTTCTAAGTTTAATTACTTGGTGGGTGGTGGTGTCACTAAATAGAACATCAGTGTCAAGGCCAAAAGCAATCAGAAGTAAGTGCTACTTGAATTAGAGAAATACTGATAATTTTCTGAACACACGCTGGTGGAATCTCAAACAAAACCGGGCAATGCTGTTTCTACAATAACTGTGTAGTCTGCCGTGGCAGGTGGCTCAGGGGAGTGCTAACAGGGACACAGGACCTCCAGGTCACTGGTTCAAAGTCACAGTTCTCAAGTGTCCGAATTTGTTCACATATCTGACAGCTGTTCAATGACTTATGTGAAAGGAATTAGAAGTCTTAGTTTAGGTTCTAGCAAGACAGGTGTTCCTCTTTATAACTGGCACCCTTGTTGATAGAGATTTTTTTTTTTAAAGAAATTAAACTACATCTAGTCCCTGGGTTGCCTGCTGAGGTAGTTTTGAACCAATCAGAGACATTTTTTCCCAAGGGCATTCAACCATGGCATAACTGATTTGTTGGAAATGTTAAAAAAAAATTTTAATAAGGGATGGGGGTTGGTAAAAAGAGTGAAAAGCAATCATTTAATATAGCTTTTTCGGCTTTTGTCCATTGTTTATTTTTTCACTGTCACTTCCAAAACGTTGTCTGCCATGTTACAGGTCTCTGTTCTTATTTCTTTATCAATAATTTGGGTTCAAATAAAACATTGGGCCTACAATAGTAAATCTCTCTGCCTTTGGAAGATAGCACAGTAAAACACCCACATATTTTTAAATGTTGCCCTCCTTGCAGACCCAAGTTCCCACTAGAAGGATATGTGTCCTGGGCATTATACGGGACACACAGGTTGTTCCCACACAGCAGGGGACTCCTTGAGCTATAGGGGAACATAGGACCTCCATGGCCCTACGTTTGTTTACCCTGTCCCCGTGTGCAGACTAGCTCATGGCAAACCACCATAAAAGAATAAAGGCTCATAAGAATTGTGCTTGAGTTTGTACATTCCTTGGTGTCAGTTAAAGCCACAGGAACTTTGGCTGTATTTTAAAGTTACACCCATTCCCCATTGCAATGCAGGTCTGTGAAATAATGCCTTAGCTCTGCCAAAAACCACAATGATTATCAACAGTGTAAGTAATCAAGTAAAAGCACTTTTCCACAGCCCACTGATCAGATAGTCAAGAAAGCAAAAAGTAGTAGCAACAATTGATTGCCGTTTGCAAAGATAATTTCTATCTGAATTATATTATTGTACTGTAACAGTGATGCATAATGGGTGCCTGGCATCTCTGCAGCAAACATTTTAGGTTTAATTTAGAAATCTGAGTCATTAGGAAAGTTCTTGCTCATCATGTTGAAGGGGCCACTTTGGACTCAGCACTATTACAGTTCGAAGAGAGAGAGGGAATATAAACCAGCAAGCTACACATGATAAAAGTAGAAAGCATTACCTTTGGGCCAAAAGAATGGGAAGAAATGCAAATTACAAATTGCTGCTTTCTATCGAACAGTTAAGACGAGCATGGTTGTTTTACATTAAGTGGCTTCGGTGCTTTCATTGTTCCAGTATGATGTGATATGGTCATTGATTTGTTGTTTTAAATCCTTCATCTAAGAAAGAATTCAAATTGTAGGAAACAAGGCCAAATAGGTTAACTACACTGACCTCCCCATCCCTCACATATACCCCCTATGTCACTTCTCCAAGAACTGCTAGCATCAGTTCTTGTTCAAACCCATGCTCCTGGAAAAATCTTATTTAAAATGAGATTTTATTACTTACCTCTTAATGGCAGAATCAGGAACGTACCTGGTGAAGAGCACCGAGGCTTACTGGACATTAATGTAACATAAACATAATAAACTTGGGCTTCAGGCCTCCCCCCAAGAGTGGTAGGCATGAGTCAGTGGTTCGAAACCTACTTGCATGTGAGTGGCCGAGAGGGCTTTTTAACAATACTGATGTTTGAACCACCCCCTCCCGGAGCCCTTTAATAAAATATCTGGTAAGGATGGGGCCCAGGCATCAGATTTAAGATCTGTTTCATGTTCTAGCATTCCTGTGAAGACAGGATTTTGTGAGTCTCCACCTAGAAATACTTGCAATTGTTTTCACTAAGAATAAGAGGTGCTCAAACGTACATGTCCTTTGGAGACTCCTGGGAGATTTTAGGAACCCTGATACTTTTGATCTCACCCCCAGGGATTCTATGTTCTGTGCATAAACAGTCACTCCCAGGCAATTCCAGTATATAGCTAAGTTTGTGGACCCCGCTCTACAGCTCTGAAGTTGATGAGTGCTGAGTCTGAGGGGGTCCACAATGAGTGTTTACAAGACAGGACTCGGGGTAACCAGTAGATGTTCCACTAAAAGAACAGGAATCCCTCCCGCCTGTCAGGAGCTGATGTCTAGACTGTGCAGAAATAGCACATAAGTGAGTGTCTATTTTGAGTAATAAGATAGAGTTGTTTCCATAGAAAGAACTGACTAATAATCATAATGGCTAATTAGATGAGTGATTTCCAAAACCTATTTGGATGATAACTGATGTAATAAACTTCAAATTTCTTATCCAGTGACATTTTTTTTTTTCTTACATCTCTTAATAGTCTGTCAGGCTCAGCATTCGAGTCAATAAAAGATGGGTTTTTAAACCTCAACACCTCAACGAGAATCACGGAGTGAAGAGAAAAGCAGCAAATAACAGTGAGCTTGGGATTGGGAGTTAAACAGACGAAAATCTGAATCTCTTGCTCTGCCATCTATTAAGCAGCCAGCCTCGAGGACACAGCTGAACCTTCCCACCCTTGTTTTCTCATCAATAAAATGGAAGTCATGCTGTCCACCCCACAGAATCATAATGAGGATTTGAGATAAATCACTTCTCTATTAAAATGCTTTCCACATAGCTATTACGAGAAAAATTATACCAGTGATTATTAATATCATCATTGCCTAATCTGTGGTCTGTTCGGGGTTAGCATCATACCAGAGTTCAGTCTCTCCAGACAGAAGGACCACATATAAAGGTCAAGTGACTCTGCCTTACTGCCCTCTCATCAGAATAGAGTCTTGCAGTAACTGGGCCTAATTGCCCTATTTTTCAGCACATTTGGGATTTTTTGGACCAGGGGCCAAGAAATTGGGTGGTCATCCCTGGTGCTGTTACCGGTACTTCCTGGTCACACTGGTTCCTCAGAGTGAGAATGACTGGACTATTCTGAGTTCTTTCATTCCTCTCTTCCACTTCTGCCTCAGTGAGGCTACCAAACCCACCAGAGTCAGAGTATCCGAGAGCCTGGAAAAGCACGACATTCGTTGCTCGGATGCCTTATTTTATGTGTCGATGTACCACAGTGGCTTCGTCTGCAGAAAGTCCATCGCGTGCTTTCAGGATGCGTCTGAGCAGCCCCCTGAGGGTGGTATTGCTCTAGAAGAGTAAACAGAGGCCCAGACAAGATGGAACCCTCCTGTAGCCACAGCTGGCAGAACTGGAAGGAGAACGAAGGCCCACTGACTGCTAGTTCAGTCTTCTATATACAAAGCAAGTTTGCTGCTTCCCAGGTTTTTCTCAGGCTGACCGTATAGCGCACCACACAGGGGAAGGGTCATCCATTGACAGCACAGAGGTGACATGATACTCATTTTTTCCATGAGAGACTTTCTACCAGATAAAAATTGTATGGGCTCTGGCCCAGCACATGACTGACAGCATTTGACCATCCAGCCAGGTCCCACCCTGGAAAGCAAAACAGAGTGGTCTCAGGAAGTTCCCGGTCTCCTCCCAAACACTGAAACTTCAAATTATATTACAAAGGAATTTTGTGGGCCACTAGTGAAAGAGCCAAACCCACTGTTATTGTCTCAAAATGCCTGACACGTGTGATCCACAGCCTGGGGCGCTGGTGTAGCATCATGTGTGCCTGGCAGAGGGGCATGTTGGAACCCGGCTCTGAATAGAAGCCCAGAGAAAGGGATGTTGTTCCTTTGAGCAACCGTTGGCCTGGGATAGAAAAATCAAAGAGGCAATCAGCATCAGATTCTAACAAAGGCAGACAGATAACATCAGCAGTCAGTGACCTGTTGCACTTTGGGTCCAGCCCAAAGAAGCATTGTAATGTAGTTTCCCAAAATGCAGGACCTGTCCTCTGGTGCTGGAAGTATTTGAAAAGGAGCAGGGACCAAATCCTTTTTAAATTACATGGTTTTGTTTAATGTGTGCATTTGAAAACACACAACCTGCACATTAAATCCAGGATGCTATACCCATTAAATTAGCTAACTTAAACATATTGATAAATGGAGTATGGTTAGTCTACGACTTTGGTAAAGATAGGGACGTTGACGCTAGAAGGTCTGATGTTGGGAGATATCCATGTACTGGTTATGAGCATGTTGGGCTTTGGAGTTACAGGGACTTGAGTTTGAATCCTGGATCTGCTCTCTTGTAATTGAGTAGAGACTTAGGTCAGTTTCCTTATCTATGAAATGAGGATAATGATACCAAGATAGTAGCAACAGACTCAATTAAAGGAAATACTGTAGATGAAGAACCTGGCATATCCGAATAACTATCACTATTATTATAACTGCCGGGACAAATTCAACAGATTGAATAAAAGCAGTCCTATCAAGCAACTTTGCTGATGTCAATTAGAGGAGCATCACAATTAGACTCTAGACTAGGGGGCCAATGTCGCCTCCAGTCAGCCTCTAATCCTGCCACAGCTCCAGGACTGTGGTGAGCTCCCGAGGGGGTACAGCCTGCTCACAGCTGGCCTGGACTTCATCAGCGGGTGGGCGTCAGAGCTCTTCTAGAGCATTAACTGTCACTGAGGTGCTGATGCTCTCTGGGTGTGAGGGCTGACATGCTGCCAAGTCATCCTCTTCAACAGCATGGACACCTAACAGCACATTTGTATTGTGAGCACACAGCTGACATCCCTGCTCCAGTGCAAGGCCAGAGCAGGGACAGCCCGCTTCCTGATCACAACGAGAAACATGAGATGTCTCAATAATGGCTGCCATAGGCTGTCTTGCCTTGCCTTTCAACTACTGCCATCCTGTGAGGATTTCTTCAAGAACCCTGTGCCGGCAGACAGCTGAGATAAGTTGAAGCAGCCCTTGCCTCCCCAAGAGAAAGTTCTGAAAGGACACAACCAAGCCCAGGATTGTCACCTGCCTGAGAGGCTCCACAGCAAGGCTGAGGTCTCTGAGCGACGAAATGAAGAAAAGCCCCTGGTCTCCCCAGGCAGACTTGGGGCCCATGCTTACTAGCATTCTTATCATAAACATCACGTGTACTCACTGTAGAAAATTTAGAAGATACAAAAACAATATGCTTTCCAACTGCTGCAACTCAACAACTATTAACGTTGACGTTTCCTCCCAGATTTTTTCAATAGTTGTTTCTTCCTATTTCTTCAGCATCCTGTCCCAACAGAGGCTCAAAAGCACAAAGCAGGCAACACTCACAGATTAAAAGAATGTAGGTACTGAGTACAAGCAGTTTGGGAATGTGTCCACTGAACGGCAGGGTTGAGTATTTGCAATGTGCCATGTAGCCCCAGCACTAGATCTGTTCTCAGTCCTCTTCCTCCAGGAAAGTACATGGGTGAATACAAGAGTTCCTACCGGTCCCATCTCTACCACTCAGACAGCGTGTGCCTACGCACACAGTGAAGAACAGTGCAGTACCAATAGGAAAAGCAATATCCATTTCTTCTTACCCTTCGTAGATAAGTTGTTATTACAGTAAAATGCAGTGTCATTGTTGTTATAAATATTGCTTATGATATATAAAAATCTAAGTTTGTCATTTTTAAGACTGCAGCAGTATTTAAAATTACTGCATTTTACCCAGTGAATTGGTAAAATAAGAAAAACCTTCCGGACTTTTCTGTTGAAAATTTTTATAGTTGTTACTATGCTATTTGTATATTTATTATATCAGAATTTTCCCGTATCTTTAAGCTTTCAAGATGTTTTTCATAATGGCTAGATTATTACATGATATGGATATACTATAATGTAATATTTAAAACCCCTATTACTGAATATTTACATTTTCATTTTTATTATAAATAATTCTGCATTAAACATCTTAAGGCATGCATCTTTGTCCATATTTCAAATTATGTCCTTAGAAGAGATTTTTTTTTCTAGATGTGGAATTACTGAGTTAAGGTTATAAATGTTTTGGGTTCCTCATATGCTCATACACCATCAGATTAATTCCTAGAGAGGTCATACCACTTTACAGTCTCACCATGGCTACAGGAGATTGCCATTTCAAATTCCTGCCGGTAGAGTTACTCTTTTTAATTTCTTTGCTACCTTAACAAACAATGACGACAAAAAAAGTCTTCCTGTTTTCCTCCATTTCTCTACTGCTTTCCATTTTTTACATGACTTTCATCGCTTGTCTTGCCTCTTTTGTGAACATTCTGATCACGTTCTGTGCCCTTTTATCTTTGGATTTTTTTTTACTAAGATCTATAATTAAAATATTCTCACTTCACTTCCACTGAAGTTCATTATAACTAATTTTCTCCCACTGAAAGAACAGTACATTACCTTTTGTGTTGAGGTTAAAAAAAAGGCTCATCTGTCATTTTATTCCTGTGTAATTGGAATAGAAAACTTTTCTTTATGGCATGCAACCTGACACTTTAACTTGTTTAGAAAAATATATAATGGGTCTTGCTTCTTTTAAATTGCCTTGTGTTTGTTACTGTTTTGGAATGTTTTACTTCATGAATTTTAATTTGGTAGACTACATATAGTTTTGGTTTAAAATACAAGATTATGGGTTTTTGGAGTCATTAAAATAAAAACAGAAAACGATGGTCAGTTGATTAACTTTCAAAGATTGTATCTCTGCATTAATTTCAGACATAAACTATGCTTGAGGTGACCGAGAACATAATATGCTAAATTTAACTGAGGCTTAAAAAAAACAAAACAGGCCACAATGTTGGTAAAAGAAACATCTGCAGACAGGTAGCCCAGATCAGATTTCTTCTTCCCCAGGAAGCCTTCTCAGAATTTCTTGGCACAATTTCTCTCTCCCTCCCCAGTATACCCACACACACGCTGTTTGTGCCCCAAAAATGTTAGCCATTGAGTTCTGTGTTGAAGGGCTGATGTGTGTGCCCACATCTCTTTCTCTGTCAAGGTGATTAGTTTCTGGAGAGCAGGAACAACATTTTCTTCATCTATGCATCCATTGGTGACCTGCGTTTCAGCTGCACAATAGCCCACCTCCCTTCTCCACAGGAGATATATTCCAAGGCCCCCAGTGGCTGCCTGAAACCACAGGTAGCACTGAACCCTATGTATGTCTTTCCCTACACATATGTACCTAGGATAAAGTTTCATTGATAAATTAGGCACGTTAAATTTTAAATTTAATTTATGGATTAGTAAGAGATTAGCAATAATAAATAGAATTGTAACAATACACTGTAATAAAATGTATGTGAATGTGGGCCCTCTCTCAAATATCTATTGTACTATACTGACCTCACCGTTCTTCTCGCGATGATGTGAGATGAGAAGATGGCAGACCTGTTCTTGAATTTGTGTAACGATCCCTTGCGTGCAGTAAATGGCTTGGTGACACTCGTTTCAGGGGATCCCTCGCTGAAATCTTTGTATAGAATCAATGCTTTCTGGCCCAACATGCTGCTGTCAAGTGGAACACGTTTTCTGTTTATGTCTTCCACCCACAAATTTAACGCCTTTTTCATCTTAACTAAGCAATTATCACCCACTTGTGGCCATAATTTTGCAGTTTGAGATGCAACAGCAAAACTAGCACAATTATCTTTTTCTTTCCTCACAATGTCACAGATAGAAGATTTGTTCTTACCGTAGATCTTAGCAAGCTTAACCTATGATTGTTAATAAGTCAAGAACTTTCACTTTTCGCTTAAATAAAGCACTTTATGGCTTCTCAATGGCACATCTGAATTGCCAGAATCACTACTCCTGTTCTTTGGGGCCATTATTAAGCAAAATACGGGTTAGCTGACCACAAGCACTGTGATGCCAGGACAGTGGATCTAATAATCAGGAAGGCTACTAAGTGACTAACAGATAGTGTACCCAGCATGGAGATACTTGACAAGGATGATTCACATCCTGGGTCAATGAAGCAAGATTTCATCATGCTGCACAGAACGGCCCAGAATTTAAAACATGAACTGTTTATTCCTGGAATTTTTAGACCATGGTTAACTCTGGGTAACTGAAACCACAGAATGCAAAACCACAGATAACATAGCACTACTGTAGTAGATGCTTAGGGAACAGATTGAATTAAACTGAACTTTGACATTTAAACAAATTGGAATAGTGGAATCCATGTAGGATTTTGAGTCAGATGGAGCAGCCTGGAATCCACCTCCAGCACCTAATAGCTATGTGACCCCCTGCAAGTTAACTGAGCCTCCTGAGCTGCTTTGTCGTCTAATCTGGAAACAAGGGTGTCTGCCAAGGCAGGCCCTCTAGGATAGCTAACCCAACACCCATTTTGGACACATTCCTCCCTTGCCTGCCTTGACTGTAAAGACTAGAAAGCTAAGTCCTCAATTTCTCAGCTTCCTTCCAGCTGGAAAGGTCATGGCCACAGTTCTTACCAATGCAACAAAAACAAACAGCTGAGACAGTTTTAGGAAAGCTTTGGTCTCTAGATAAAGAGGCTTACACCCCTAGATAAAGCAAGATGGCAGCGAGAGGCCTACAGGTACAGTGCACACTTTAAAACCATGAAGCCGAACATGAAGATAATTGCTAAAGCGTGAAGGAGGAGGGGAAAGCTAGAAAGTCTGGAGTCATTATAGTATGCCCAAGACCTAATTCAACAATTGCCATCCCTGGAGCTTCTATGTAGAAAAACCTATCCATGTTTGTTTAAGCCTGTGAGGGGGTATTTATTATTTACCCCCAAACACCTTCCTAAATAATACCTCTACCTTACAGGATTACTGCCAACAAACATAAATCATTTATATCAAGCATTTAGCAAAGGACCTATTATTACATCGCTGGCATTCAACAAGCAGTCAGTTTGAACAGCACTAGAGAGTGTGTGACATGCTAGAGGCTGGCAGGAAGTTCTGAAACATAGGGCGAGTGAAAATTTGGAACAGTGCTTTGGAGGAAAAAGAAGGACGCAGGAGGGGCCTTGCCAGTCATGTTGCGGCCAGGAATCCATACTGAGGGCAATGGACACGGAGCCTGTCAAGGAGAGGCACTGAGACCAGATGGCGCTTAAAGGTCTCCTGGTTCTTGGAGTTCCTGGAGATCAAATCCCTTGACCAGCAATCCTGCTCAATTTGCATGAACACAAAAGTCTCATGTAAATTGTTCCCAGGCTAGGCTTCTATTCATAGTTAGTCCACTCTTACCTTGACATACAATCTCTGACAATCTGTGATGTTGCTGTCACCATGAGCCCCAGTGGCCAGGTACATGGATCCTCAACATTGCTCCTGGGTACTAAAGACCTGTCTCTTACTCCTTCTGAGTACCTGCCTTAGGCACCTTCATTGAACACCAACCCAGAGCTTCATAGACAGTAGGCTTTTAGGGCCTTGGCTACCATTCATGGGTCTGACCTGTCTTTTCCTCCTTCCAGATCTACTTTGAGTGTGCATATCCCTAGAACAGCGTTTCCCAGAGGTGTAATAGGGAATGCTAATTCCTCGAGTTATTAATAAGGAATTCAGAATATTGTATTATGGTAAACAAGTCAGAAAAAAAGTTAAACAGGTTGCTTTTGTACATGACTTATCAAAGCTTCTATAATACTGTGACTACACACACACACTGTAGTGTTTTGGAGTGTTTCCCACACTTGTTTGCCTGCAGATCTCTTAGTCCATTCATATCTCGAAGGCTAGTGCATTATGGGACATACTTTGGGATATTCTGTCCTGGAAAAACAGACTTTTGACTTCACTCCCATAGTTGAACATCCCCTCCCCTGTTGTTAAACTTTCTCTTCACCCTATAGATTTTCCCATATCCCTGGTCCCAGACTGGCTTTTCCCTTACTTTTCTTCTCACACCCCCTGAGCTTCAAACCTAGATGCCACCCCCACTGGCCTTTGCCATGCCCTAATCAAGCCATACTTCTTGTACGGGTAGGCCTTTGCACAAGCTACGACCCCTGCCCAGAATGTTCTTCCATCTCTTCTCCACCATGGTAACCTTTATGCACATTTCAAGGCCTAATGTGAGTAGCATATCCACTGTGAAATCTTCCCCAATTACTCAGGGCCAATTAATTACTGCTACCTCTATGTTCCAAGAAAACTTTGCAATAGCTTCTGCTGAAGCATTTGTTACATTGGTAACAGGTTTGGGCTAACCTTTCTTTCTCTGAGCAGATGATTAATACCTCAAGCAGTATTTGTCCACAAATCTGCTCCAAGTAGTCAGCAGATCTTGAGTAAATGTAGGTTTTATGAATGAATGAGTGAATGACTAACTTGAAGTCCATAGGGACTTACCTCTGTATCTTTATCAAGGGTGCTATGAATTAGTGTCAAACTGATTATCACTACAGCTACCAAGGTCCTACTACAAGCCCAAGGGTAAGATCAGGATGTCAAGTAAACTCCTATAGCCCCCACTTACATTTTTGCTTCAAGAGGGAAAAGTTTCTATTTAATGGCTAATAAAATGGAACCAAGCAATTTCAGTTACAATATAAAACTAGTAACAGTAGTCCCTCTACAGTTTATGTATCACGTGAGTGGTAGGGGGGACCTTGTCTATGGTCACTCCCTGCAGCCCAGTCTCCCAGTAGAGGAGACCACTGACTTACAGCCACGGAAACCAGCCCCTGCCATGTATTCAAGGCAATCAGTTCCAGCCAACCACAAGACTTGGATCTCAGCCTCACCACCTGCACCAGGAGAAGCAAACTCTTCCCCAACCATGAACACTGTGGTGAGTTATGTCTTAAACTCACCATATCATACCAACTACAACCTTGAGGCTTGGACCCCAGCCCCCTAATCCTGCCAAGGGATGGGCTGATGTTTCCCTAATCCTAACCACTGAGCTGGCAGGGTAAGGATGGGGTCGAGATCCTGCCAGATAATTTTGCATCTAATTCCAGCCCTACGTCATGCCAGGGGATGGGACTGGTGCTTCCTAGTCAGGTAGCTGAAAAGCCCCAGTCCTAGAATCTGCTTCCTGACCCAGATACTGACTCCCAGCCCTGCTAGACCATAGCATGCTGCCCTGGGATGCCATGGGCAATGGGGCGGGGGGGGGGGGGGGCAAACACCTGTCACAGCACCTGGCAGTGTGCTGTTTGGCCACTTGCCCTTGTTTGCCCAACAAAAGGTTATAACAATTTATTGTGTATTTATTGAGAAGGAAGATTGGGTTTCTTGGCTTAGTTGGTTGTTCCTCTCCCTTCTTCAGTGTGAGAAGTGCCAGGAATACTGAGAAATTGTTAGCTACCCCTCCACCCAAAAAAAATACTGTGGCCGCCCCAGGGGCAATGCCACCCAAGCAGCCACAAACATCCGATGAGTCAGGGACCTAGCTCACATCACCACCTCACATTCTACTTACTGTCAGCCTCGGCAGACATCCACAAAATACAAATAACTTAGTGCCAGAGGCAAAGCCTAAACTTAATCATTTTCCAGTTGACTTTTCACATTGGGGATTGCTATACATCATTTCCATGAAAAGATTTGCATGAATCTGGGACCCAAACTGCCCGCTTAAAAGTCTTTTTCAGCATGAACTTTTCATCAATGCTGTCTTTTTTTTTTCTGGTTGTAATGCTACCCTCCTATTGATGAAAATTGATTATGCACATCCAAATATGAACAACAGAAAAGAAATGAAGAAAGGGCAACAGCAAAGGCAACCAGAAGACCTAAGAAACGAGAAAACTCATCTCCATAAACATATTAAAATAGATAATCAGAAATGAATGAAGACTTCTACTTCAAGGTAGATAACATCTCTCTGCTGATGTTAATATGGTAGATAACTCAGTTTAAAAATAACATCTACTTACAACTCTTATTCTCATCTGTGCATTATCCTCTCCACCTCCCTTGACTCAAATAACTCGGACACATGTTTCAGGGCATCACTAAATCATCGACTCCCAGGTTTCCATGCTGGGCACTGCCTCATCCTCTGTTTCTGTAGCTTCCTGGGCATATGCATGTCACTGTCATGACCACTGAGGGTTCTAACCTGTCCTCTTACCTATGAGCTCCTCCAGAAGGGCAAGGCCTGAGTCTCTCTCATAAGTTTATTCCTCAGCACACATCTAACCTGTGCCAAAGCTAACGAACCCAAACTGAATGTCTTCATCTTTGTAAATAAGTGCTCAGATAAGTATTTAAAATTGGGATATAAGATCGTGATTTCAGTTAATGTTTTAACCTCTCTGCAGAAAACGATGCATTTTCAGGTAACAACACCCAGCTACAAAACCTCAGAAGGCCACTAACTGTAAACCAACGATACCGGAGATTCCTGCCCAAAACAAACCTGGTTCTGTTGCCTTTCTGTATGTCAAACAAAAACTCTTTAAGTCCCCCAAGTTGGTCAAGTGATTTCAGTGTTTGGGGTCATTCAGCACATCCTGAGCAGGAAACAGGCAGGCTTTTTCCTTAGTTTTTAAGTGGCCCTGAACAATTCTAACCTCACTGTGTCCTAACTAGTCTCCCTTTCTCCTGGTCTCCAGTTGACTTTTTCCTGGTTCCTGTTTCTCCCGAAACATGATTTTAAGATTGGGGGCTTCCTCTAGAGCTGTTTGACTTTAAGCAATAATTTATCATCGCAGCTCAGTTTTCTCTATTTGACCATCTATAAACTGCCTTCACGGTTTCACGTGAGAAGGTACAGAACTCCAGACTGTGCCAAGACAGAGGACGACAGGGCTAACACCGGGATGATTCAGGCAATAGCAACCCATCTTTGCAAAGTCCAGGTAAAATGCATGTCAATCAGGTAAAATGCATGTCAATCAGAGAGTATTTCAGTTTTGAATAACAAATTGAGTCCTTGTGGGATGGTTGCAAATGTTACAGAAAATATCAGCCAATTGCAAAAGAACCAATTTACTATTAAGAAAAATTAGTAGGATCGCAAAAATAAGGAAGATCAGACTCTATTGCAAATTGTATCTTTAGTTGTCAGGCAAGTTTTCATAGCAAACTTATGAAGCAGAAGGGAGACAGAGCACAAGGAAATCAAAAGGAGAGGATCAGTCAGTTAGGAATCCCTGGCACTTACTTCTGAGGAAAAAGGAGTTCCTTCCCTCACACTCTTGGAGCCTTGGGAGTTCGGTAACATGCTGGGATCTTTTCTGAAGCCTTGTTTTGTTGAATCAGTACCAGTTACTTCTGAGAACACCCCAGAAGAGTTTCTTTCCCATTAGTTCCATTTATTTCCCCACAGCTACAGAGGAATGCCAAAACACCAGCAATTATCCAAGACCTGAAAGTCTCAAGTAACAGATCTTGCTGCCACATCCATTCTCTTGAAACATGAATTTTATGTCATTCCCCGCTCAAGGACTTACAGCGACTCCCTCCTGCTTTTAGATCCATCAATCAGAGTTATTGAACATTCCATTTGGAGCACAGCCCTCCACTACATACAGGAATACCTGAGTAAATTCATGTATTAATAAATTTTATTTACCTTTTAAAAATTTCACTGAGCACCTACTAACTGGCCACGCTGTGCACAGATAACTAAGACATGGTCCCCATCCTAGAGAAGCACGAAGTTTCCTGGAGTTGACAGAAGGGGAAACAATAATTACAACACACTGGGGTTAAGTCAAAACCAAAGATACACACAGAATTCTGTGAAGCCTAAGAGAAGGCATCACAGCGAAGCAAACACACACACATCAGCGGGGCTTTCAGGAATGAGTGCGCATTTACCAGAAGGTAAGCAGAGAAAGGGTACCCCAGCCTGAGTGAACAGCGAGTGCTGCGTTGCCTGAGTAAAGCACAGAACACAGTGAGAAAAGCTGACTATTGCTACACAGCAACAGGTATTTCATCATGTGTTAGAGATTATATAGGTTTTAGGATAGTAGAGATCCAGAAGGCAGAACCTGGGATAGTCCATCTTTGCTCACGTGATTCCATAGTTCTCACCAGGTAGAATGGTGGAGAGAGAAAAAGTACAGATCAGAGAGAGCCGAGTCAGAATCACAGCTCCACTAAAAGGTGTATCAGAGCCAAAGTAAAATGCAGAAATTTTCACCACCTTTCCCCAGCCCACCCATTAAAACAGGCGCTAACTTGTCTTACTTCCCCCATAAGTCAAGGAAAGTCTTACTCTTCAAGACCAGTTATTTTGGGCTTAGGAAAGCAGAGTCAGGATGAGGGGCAGGGAAGAAAAAGACTCACAAGGCCCACTAACCAGGCCAAGAGATCTGAGATGAACAAGGCTCAAGATCCCTGCAGGGTAAGATCCCAGGAAGGTACAAGGATTCATCTTCATGGCATTTCACAAACCCAAGAAAAGAAATTCAATTATTCTGAAATTACTTTTTATTATACATTCCTGTGTTGTTGTTGGTTTTGTTCTCTTTCGATTTTTAACTAAAACATTACCCGAGACCGAGCTACACAGTCATGGCTTCATAAAAATCATATTAGCTATGTTAGAATCATATTAGCAATTAAAGAAGGACTTTAGCCTCTTCACTTTCCTTATCTGCATACTGTAAACATACATATCTGAGAGGTTTGATGAAAATGAAATGAATTAATGTAAAACACGGTAATCAAAGAGGATTATTTTCTTTTCTACTTCTATTCATGTCCTTTCATTTAGTTGTTTATTCAATTTATTATTTTGATCACCTGCTACTGGCACACCTTGTGAATCGCTCTTTGTCCACATACGTCCTCCTCGTCTTAAGTACTCAGCACATTTCAGTCTGCCCAGCCCCATTCTCCCTCTTTCTTCCCAGATTTATTGACATATTTTCTAACTTCAAGGTGTGATATGACGATTTGACACATGTATATATTGCAAAATGTTTATCACAATCAAGTTAATGAACACATCCTTCACCTTGCATAATCACCATTTTTCCATTGTTGTGGTTATGGTGAGAACATTTTAAACTTCTCTTAGCAACTTTCAAGTATTCAGTAGAGTAGTGTTAACTACAGTCACCATGCTGTACATTAGTTTCTTAAAACTGAAAGTTTGGACCCTTTGACCAATATCTCCCTATTTCCCCCACCCCCAAGTCCCTGGTAACCACCATTCTATTCTCTGCTTCTATGAGTTCAGCCTTTTTAGGCTCCACATACAACTGACCTTTTACCCTCTTATGGTAATAGTGCCCCCTCACCCCACCCACCCCCCACCCAGGCTGCAGGTGTGGGCATTTGACCCAAGCCAGTCATGATTTCTCCCCCAGCTGGGCCCAACACTCCAGCCAGGCCAGAGTGCTTACTAGGATTTTTTAAACTGGAGCTAGAAGAGGGGCTCTTTTTCTTCAAACTTAAGACTTTAAAAATGTAAGCACGAGCAACTAGCAGCCCTGATTCTAGCTACCAACTTAGAGAATTTTGAGAGAATGCAGCCAACTCTCAGAGAGATGAAAACAGAAGAGAGAGAATCCTCACTCCTTCTGGGGACTAGAGGGATTCATAAATGTAACCCTATTAGCTAAGTTAAATTGAGATGGTTTTCTCTCAGGTGCTGATTAAAGAGTTCTGGCTAACATAGTATCTTCCAAGACCTCACTTGATTCCCATTCTTCTATCTAGGGCCACCCTGACTTCTCTTCTAGCGGCCACAACACTTTGCCTGCATTCACCATTGTCATGTGACACTTCTTCCCAAATGTTGTGCTTCTCAATGCCAGAGGCCTCATCGCAAGCACCTAGTGGGTACCCAATAAATGTGTTGAGATAAATTGAATGCTCTTATAAAGTATTAGAGCTAGAAAGGGTCTTAAATAATCAGAAATTCTCTGGAAACTCAGAAATGTTTAATAATTTTTTCTATAATAGTATTCCCTGTGAGGAAGTAGGAAGATGGCCATATAAACGTACATTGCACTTCTTCCTAAGTAATCACAAAGTGGCATACTTTCAAAACTGCCCACGTATAAGTGTGTATGTATATAAATGCACCCAGACATACATTATTATAAAGGAATATTCATGCTCAGGATTCCTGAATCCAACTGAAATTCAATTTCTCTAGAGACACCAAAGTATATAATTTCAACTGCATGTGAATTCAGCAACAGATATTAAACACCTAAGAAACACAAGTACCTTTTGACCCAGCAATTCTACTTCAGGAAATTTTCCTTAAGACAAGAATTTGGAAATATTTACAGAGCAAAGATTTTCATTACAACATAGAAAAAAAACACAAGAGATCAGAAAAATAACAAATTACATATATGCAGTGATTGGTTAGAGAAATTGATGGCCTATTTACATAATGAGTTTCCATTTTTTTAAAAATCATATGACAAAGATGTTACACTACTGTTATGTGGGGGGGAAAGTAGGTAGCAAAATGGTGCCCATATAGAATGATCCCATGTTTTGTGTGTATATTTAAATATACATAGGTATACACATATGTGAACGTAAGACTAGAAGAATATACACCAAAATATTAACCATGTGTCTTTCTCAATTGTACCATTATACATAAGTTTTACTTTCTCTTTTTTGCCTATTTTTATTTTGGGAGTTCTCCACCATGAAAAATACACACACACACACACACACACACACACAGGGTGGACAAAAGTAGATTTATAGTTGTGAGTACATAAACACAGTGTATTCTTGTGTTATTATTTATTATATTATTTTTACATTATTTGTCTCATTATATATATATATTACTTTTATGTAATTAGAAGAAGACAATTTTTACTATAGGAAAGCATTCTTAGAGAACCCCCATATTGCAGAGGAGGAAACTGAGGCCCAGAGAAGTTAGGCAGTTTGCCCAAGGACCTACAGTTAGTAACAACAAAATTAGCACCACACGCCCAGAGCAGAGTGCTTTCTGCCACCTCGGGCCCCCACCACTGTGGGTATTACGCTTGAAAATTCCAGAGCTGACGTCATTCTGCCTTTGGAAACAACCGTCCTGCCACAAGCACACTCACATGGGAGCGGTAGCAACAGAAACGCACCTTGAATTTCATGTCATGCATTGGTTTCTGTGACTTAAAAAATAGTTCTGACATTACCTCCTGACATTTTTCCAGGATGGGATTTATTATGAAACTGGGACCAGATTCTTCAATTAATAGAGGAAACAGGTTTAATAATAGTCAAGTCATATTTTTGCAGCTGCTCCAGTTCTCAACTCTTGCGCAGTTTAATTTGCTACCTTTGTGATTTCAACAAATGGAAAGATTGTGTGTTCATTTATAATAATTGCCTATGTGCTTCCACTAAGTTGCAAAGATTCAATGATTTTCAGGAATCACAACAGGCCATGACCTATAAATTCAATTTCCAATGGTAAAAATCCCCTGACCAAAGTGGATGCTGATGATGAACTAACGTGCTCTGTAACAATCTGTTTCAAGCATTGAATTGACCTGTAAGTTTTCCAAATACTGCCTGATGAAAATGGGTTTTATTATTTTCCATTAGCAGCTGCTACAGCAAAATGAACGGCTGGTCCACAAGGGAAATAAAAGTGCTTCCCTCTTCGCAGCAGCCTCCACTGCAAATGTGAATAAAGCCAGCTCCGCCTGGCCTCCTCGTCTCCCCCAGCCTGCCACGCTGAAATTTCCACACTCCGGGGCCATCTGGTCAGCAAATCCTGCCTGAGTGCATGACACCTCATTAAAGCTTAATGGCATTTAATTAAAGTATATACAGAGCACCTACTATGCACTCAGCATTTTGCCGACGTTGGTACAGTGCAAAGTGGGAGATAGCACAGGGGGAGGAAAACGGCGAGAAAGTACTCCCTGCCCTGAAAGCCAACACTGAGCCTTCCAATTGGTTCTTTTCCATTAAAATAATAAGCACCTACACTGTTAATACTTTATATACATATGTTTCTAGTGCTCGGACTAGCTTCACAAAATAGATGTCATGATGCCTATTTTTCACCTGTGGGGAAAAAAAAAGAAACCTGAAGAAGTCAAGCAAAGGACACAGCTGATAGGTGACACAGTCAGGCTTCAAGCCTGAGGCTCACTGGCACTGAAGCGTGCACCTTGTGCAGTTCCCTGAAATGACCCTCAAGTCCATGGGTCATAGCTAACAAGACGTGGTGCAGCATTGTGGTTAGGACCCAAGATCTGTTGTCGGGAGATGTGTGTCCCAACCGCAGCCCCCCCATCTGCGAGCTCCATGTGACTGCGGGAAGCATCTAGACCTGTTTCTTTACCTGTATAAGAGGAATGTTAACACCTCCCTCAGATCAAGGATGTGAATTTTAAACAAGACTAAATAACATAGTATATGTTAAAAAAAATTTCCTGATTCACAGGAAATGTGCCAAGAAATGTTGCTTACATTTTAACCACTAAAAGTACCTTAAAGTTGAACAAAAATAAATAAGGTGAAGGGATGAGAGAGGTTTTAAAATGGGTGGGGCGGGGGGGGGGGAATTGTGTGTGTGTCCTCCAACTGGATTTAAGCACCTGAAGATGTTCCCTGGCTAACTTCACCTGCCACCTACGTGCACATCTTGTAGGAAGTCTCCTTTGCTTCCTATATAGTGGTCTGCTCTCTTCTTGGTTGTTGCTTGCATTTACGAAACCATTCAGTGCTATTTTTGTTTCTACAATTAACCACAAGGTCCCTCACAATCTTTTCACTTTTGGCATTTGCATCCGGCAAAATAATCCTCTTTTTGGCAAATGCATACATACATGCATATAAGTGAGGTTAACGACCATTTAAAGAAATCACTTCTCCAAGGACTTACATTTCCTTCCAGAGAGACAGAGTATTATACAAACAAAAACCCTACCTCCCTCCTCTGCTGGTGGTGTTTTTTCCTTCTAGCCTGCTAAATTAAGGCTTGATGCAGAGTTCTTTCCTGACCTCTCCTCTCTCACTACTGTCTCCCTGGTAACCCCATCTAATTCCATAGCTTCAATACTCAGGTAATACATGGGATTCCTACACCTCTCTTTGTGACCACGATCTCTCTTCCCCAGTTCGTGATCTGCATTCACAGTGTCTGCCAGCCAGCAACACCCAGACACATCCCTGACACCCCAAGCTGAGACCTGCTAATCCAAAACCTATGTGTCCTCCTCTGTTCCTTGTATTTCTGTTCAAGGTACCACCTCCTTCCCAGTCTAGATCAAAGCTAGTAGACATCTTTCTTTACCTCTTTCTTCCTTCATGCCCTTAACTCAAACCTATCAATTCTTTTTCTGCTACTGTACTGATATCTGCCCCTTTTTCCCACCATTTCCACCACCATGCTAGTTAAATGCTTATTATAGTTCATTTGAACTCCTCCTAACAGAAGCGAGTTAGAAGTCAATCAGCCTCCCAACTGACTTCTTTTAGTCTCTCTCCACTCGACTTCATTTCATACATTGCTGACCAATGAACATAATTCCTAAAGCATAGTTGAGATCATGGTTCCTCACTAATCACTCAACAGCCATTGCCGACTGCGCATGAGAAAATACAAAAATACAGGAGGTTCTGCATGCGTTGGTCGCTACTAATCTTGCTAGCCCTGTATCCTCTGCTCCTGGAAGCATTCCCACAGCTCAACTAAACAAGACAAGTTGCGATGGACAATGCAGGCTTGTACATATCCCCCTTTTTCCATTAATTTTTTTCCTGCTACTCCCTCATCTTGAAGGCCCGTCTTCCTTAATAATGACCTTTTAAAATCCTCCTTCCACAATTAGGCCCAACTCAAATGTCATTGTCCTGTGGCACCTTCTCCCTTACTTGGACTCTTATTGAATCGGATACACTGAAGTACGGAGCACGTCTGACTGAAGTGAGACTGTACCTCTTCATTTCTAACGGAAGGACCCGGCCACACTGCACCTCCATTTCTTCCCTCTCAGCCTACACGTTATTTTGTCAGATATTGTACTGCTACATGTTAGAAACCCAACAATACCTGCTTATTTCAATTACCTTTTAAAGATACATAAATATTAAGAAAAACACAAGTCTTTACATTTACCTACATATTGCAACTTCTGGTGCATTTAGTCTTTGGCCAGTCTATCCAGCACTGAGCTAAATCTCTCTGTATATTCTCTGTCTGAAGCCCCACGAATTACCTGGTTTTCCAGTCTGGCTGGTAGGAGAGGAACAATTCCCGGCCTGAGCGAGCTTTGAGGGGTGTTCTGGAGTTGTTTGCTCCTTTCGGGTGGCTCTTTCCACAGCCCGAAGGCACCTGCTCACACGCATGCACCCGCCAGTCCTCCTTTGGCGGAGCTTTGGAGCCCCCCTCTCTCCTTCCCGCTAACCCACCCCGAAAAGTCTAGCTACCATGGCCTCCCCAAACTCAGTCCTGTTTCTCAACTCAAGGTGAACTCTGGTCTGCCCGGCTTCCTCTCCCTTTTCATGGCCTGGAAACCTCAGGAAGTAGGGTAAAGCAACCAGAGGGCTCACTTCTCCTGTCTGTTTTCCATCTCTCAGGGAGCACACGGCCCTTCCTTACCTCATTCCGAAGTGGTGAAAACTGTTTTCTGTACACTTGATCCGTCCGCCTTCTCAGTCGCTTCAGGCGGCAGAGTAAACCCAATTTCTATTACTCGCCCTGACCAGCAGAAGTGGTTTTATACAGTCCCAAATTTAAAATCCCTTTCAGCTGTTACTTGGAGGCAGTCCCTGAACCAGCTGTAACCAATCAACAACTGCAGCGAAGATTCAGGTGTCAGGCATAGGTAGGCTACCTTGTAGATAGTGCCAAAACAAGGGCTGGTCCTATCTGGGGAGTCCACGAAGAAATCAGTTGCAATTTTCTCCAAGGAAATAGTTCATGGCTTAAAATAAAGAACTTTGGGTACATACCAGAATTGAGCAACCAAATCTGTGAGATCAATTGTTCTGTGTGATCTGAAGACCTGAAGCTTAGTTAATTACAAAGAACTTTTATATACAAACTATTTAGATTACTCCTCCTTCAAACGTGTATCTAGGAGGCTATCACATCTGTGATGCATACGTTTTCCAAAAAGCCAGAATCCAGGAGAGAAAATGTAGGTATACATATTCTGCATATTGGACCTACACAATGAAAGGTAACCTTTCCTGACACCTTGCCTAATTCCCATACTGCCTTCTATCTATAAATTGTAGCCTCCCATTTTATCCAAAACTTCTAATTCCTTAACCTTTTCTCTGGCACACCTGGGATTGTTAGCATGGGCAAATAACGCAAACACACCCTCTGACATTCTATCTTCATCTTTTGACAAGTTTCAAACCCAATTTAAATCTACTGAAAACCATTATCTCCTAGATCTCACCTACTGCTTTCACTCCGTGGTCTGAATAAAAAGTGCCATGGCAGACACTTTGAGACACACACCGATGAGGCTTCCACAGTGTTAGTGAGAAGAACGGATAGAAATGCAAACAAAGGTAGCCAGCAGGAAAAGAGAGCCAGTGAGAAAGGATAGATTATAACTCCTCTGGGGCCTCAGAGCAGGGATAAAGGATTTTACAGATGAGCAATCTGAAACTTTACAAAGCTGAGTAAACTTGTCCAAGGTTAATGTGCCCTGAGTGTCAAAATTAAGATTCTAGTCCAATTCTGTTGGTTACCAGAATCCATATACCATACTGTCCCCAAGCCTCTCCATTCCACTATATTTGGTCCATTCCAGATGGTGTCACTTCTAGACCCTCCACATAGTACTTATGAATGACAGGGTGCAGACCGAGGAGTTCTAGAATTTTTGGTTTTGAGGTTTGAGTTGTGTCAGTGGTGGTAGTGGTGGTATTTTCTTGATGTTCTGAGTTTAGCTGTGACTCTCTGGTTGTGCAGTAATCATATGTCTGGCTAAAGCATATTCATCTGAAGGGACCCCTTTCTCTTCCCAATTATTTCATAATATTTCTTGAATAATGACACCAACTCAAGACTGAAATAACATCCCCCCAAAACTGCCAGGTACTTCTAAGTCAGGAATGAAGTCCTGAGAACCAGGAGTGAGGACCATGGTTTCAATGGAAAGCCAATACAGTGAATATTTATTCAAACTTCTTTGATTAGATCCACATTTCGCCCTTGCTACATAGTTTGCTGAGGATTTCAAGGCAAAAGTCATAGTATGTTTATGAAAGGGAGGGAGGGAGGGAGGGAGGGAGGAAGGAAGGAAGGAAGGGAGGGAGGAAGGAAGGGAGGAAGAAAAGAAAGAAAAAGGAAGGAAGGAAGGAAAGAAAAGAAAGAAAGAAAGAAGAAAAGAAAAGAAAAGAAAGGAAAAGAAAAGAAAAGAAAAGAAAAGAAAAGAAAAGGCAAGGGAAGGGAAGGGAAGGGAAGGGAAG
>VMDR010008150.1:0-37590 GCA_007922815.1 Macrotus californicus | reverse complement strand
ACAGGCTCTGCTTGCTGAATGACAAATTATTACCTATAAACTTTACCCTGTGAGCCACAATGACTATGGAAAATGTTTATATCCTATGACTATGTACTTGTTTTAAAATTAACTTCCCGCAGTGTTTCTTAGGAAATCACCTGGACCTGTGAACCCTGAGTGAGAACAAGAGGTAAAGAATTTGGTGGCCAAGATCCAGGTTAGAGTGCACAGTTCAAGTCTGTCTCAGCAACAGTGTTAACTTTTGATGTCAGAAGATCAGGATTTTGACTCAAATTAGATTAAGAATTTAAGAAAAAGGCACAAGGGCTCTGATTATCCTCAAAATTTGAGTGTGTGTGTGCATGTAAACAGACATATACATAAAAGAGAACTTAATGTGACCTAAGGAACTGGAAATGTGCTGTGTGTAGATCACAGACTGCAGCACACTTTCTTATAAATTAGGTAACTCTATCATTTGACAGTTCCCTGTGAAAAAATACAGTGTTTTTAATGATTCTTTTTCTGAAAACATTATGAACTCTGAGAGAAGCCACAATTATAGAGTAAATGCATTCTAAATACAAGAACACCATCTCTTAGGATGCCGCACTAGGCTCCTTGTTTCTGGAAGTGAGAACCGGTCCCGTATACCTGTCATGGTGTCTTCACAATGTAAGCCGGAGGGCTGATTGGTGGCCAGAGTCCCGTCTTGGTGATAGCAATCACTTAGTGACATCCATGGTTAATTTTAGTCCCACAAATGTATGTTTCACATACATGATTCCATCTCTGTCATCTTAGTTCTCCAAAGACTCACAACACAATGTTTCAGATAACACTGAACAGAGATATTTCCTTTAAAAAGTCTTAGTAAAATCTAACATGATATGGCCTAGAAAAGTACCATGGGAGAAAGGTATTTAAAGATATTTTTAACATGTGCATATTATTGATTTTCTTTAGTCTATAGAATGGGAAAGCATCCTACCCAGCCTTCCCCATGCTTATTGTGCAGAATGGCAGGTCAGGTCAGACCATTTAGTGACTTGACCAAGGTCACAAGTATGTCAGTGCATAGAACCTGGTGGTCAACTGTCTAGGTTTGCAGCTTATTCAAAGTTACACTGAACCAAGATGTCTCATCATCGATCTGCTCTGCATGCATCCAGCTTCTAGTTTCAAGCATTGGTTCTTGCCTTTGGTTTGTCCGAGGCCATGATATGGGAGCAGAATTATCTAATATAAAACACATGTTACCTAAGAAGGAAGAGAATATATTCTTATGCTTTAATTTCTTAATGGATGTAGGATCATGTGGTAGGAGGGAGTGTATTCAGGAAGAGTATTCTTCAAAAAGCAAGTTGCTGGCCATGCCGACGTCACCCAGGCAAGCCTGCCAGGGTCCCATCCGCGACTGAAGAAAGCTGGACTTATGGCTCCTAATGAGGACGAGGGACCCATGCTGGGGGACTGTGAGGTATTTCACTAAGGTGATGTTAGAATAGACTAGAATTGGGGCTCGTGTTAGGTGCTTTGGGGCAGATTCAAGGGAGCAGGGCTTTGTTCTGGATTGGCTGCTACCAGAAAGCAGGGGACATTCTGTGACTGAGTATCTGGAGATCCTTAGCTAGGAGGGGAGGACAGGGCAAGGCCGACAGGGGGCCATCCTCACCAGTTCTATGACTCAGACACCATTCCTGCTGCGCCTGTGTTCAGACGTAATTATGGAGGGTCTTGATTTTGCCTTGATCTGTCATCACCAGAGTGTGATGTCTTGTGTGATGGTCATAGATTATGACATTGTTTATGAAGAAGAACACGAAGACCTAGCTGTGGGTGCCTGGCCAGCTCCTGGCTGCCAGGGCTTCTCTTCTCTTCCTTAGACACAAGACACAGAGCAGGCAGTGAGGATATCCAGGGGTCACGGAAAGAGGGCAGGTGACCAAGGTAAGTATTCCTTCATGACTGGCTGCCTCTGCCGAAGTGTCACTCTGAGGATTAAAATGGTGCCCTTCAGCTTTGTCAACATGATAGCAAAACTACAAGTAAATATACATGGAAAGGAAAGGGAAGAAAAAGGAAGAAGCTGCTGTCGTTTCCACGAAGTCACAGTCTGACTTTGCCTGGATCATGGACCGGTTCTTGGAAATCTTACGACAGCAAGTTTGACACTGGAGGTAACTACTGATTATTGACTTTGCCGATTATGTTCTCAGCATTTTTTTTTTGTGGTTGTTGTTACCTGACGTGTTAAGGATGGGAGGAAAGCTTTGGTTTTATTGCTTAGCTGCTAGAAAAGGAAAACAGAAACAAAGACAAAGACAAAACGAAACTGGAGACATGTAGTCAGGTCTATAGTTACTAGGGCCCATGTCAAAACACATCTGCCTGGGTCTATTGCTTCACTTTGCCCTTTGAGGAAGTACAAAGAAGCGGTGAGTATTTGGGGCACACTACTTGATATTAGGTTAAAAGAACTACAATGTCCAAGTGGCCATTCACAGTCACTTCTCATTACTAGACATTTTTTATCATATTACACAGTAATTTTGCTAGAAAACTATTAATTTACTTCCATTTCTGGTGTCTGAATGTTTCTAAATATAAAATGTAGAGGATATATTCACCGTTCGTCTTTAATAAAATAACCATCAGGGGATATTATTAGCAGTCCTTGCAGATCATGGGTGAAAGGGGTATGGACAGGCCAGCTGTCCATTGTCCTGGAAGATTCCTTATCTGTGCAACTGGATATTCCATTAGCAAGCTTCTTTGTAAAGTGCAGTTAACAAAAAAGAAGGTATTCATTTCAAGATAATAGTGTCCAATTACCTTTAATTTATACCCATTGATAACGTCTTAGACTAGGCTTTTATTACCTTTGTGCCACCTAACTCTCAGTAGAATATCTGTGATTAATTTGAAAATTAATTGAAAAGTTTGCAATGAGTTTAAAGTTCTTTTCTCTTATTGCTGCCACAGATCTTTATAATTTAAAATGAGATAGATGGGCAAACAGGGCAAATAAAATAGGTCTGATTACAGGAAAAAGAGCAAGAGGTGGATAAATATGTTTTATTTATGCAAATAATAAAAGCATGCATTATTTCTTTTATCTCTTGTATTAATTAAGAATTACGGTTTCTTCATTAAGCATTTTTTATTCCCTAGAAAACCCTTTTAAGTTCTATCTTCACAGCAACAAACTGAAGCCACAGGGAGAAGAATGATTAGGATTTTAAGAGGGCTAACTCAATAACTAATTATCGTGCAGATTTTCTTTTCTTCGTTAGAAGTGACTGAACACAATAAATCGGCAGAGCCTGACTTTATGTGACTACAGAGGTTCCCAAACTGTATCCGCTGAGGGCCATTTGTAAGACTTCCACGGTGCCCCTGGCCAAAACCAATGCCTGACAGTTCGTTTGTCAAGTAGTCAAGTCCCAAGAACTTGGGAATTACCTGCATCCTAATAAGTGAGCGCCTGTGGTGGCGCTGCACAACTTCTCAAACCTGGGAATCGGACTTGGCTGCTTTCAGGTCCTCTCATACTGATTTTCACATGGTCTTTGCTTTTTAGGACACAAAGCTCTCGCAAAGTTACGACATCATTGAGAGGAATGAGACACAATGGAATTTTGAAGCTGAACTCATTTGAGCTCACACCTCTGTGGGTGTCTGACAGAAGCTGTGTTTCCCTTAACTGTTTAAACTACCCTGAGGGTCCCCTCTGAGTTTGCTGTGCTACCTGGGGACATTTTGGAACACAGTTTGGGAACAGTGGTAAATGAAGGTCGAATAGCTGTGACCTAAGCCTAAAGCAAGAAATTAGTATGATGAACAAGTATTGGGAAAAGCGGAGCTCATGCACGGAGAAAAAGGAAATGTATCTTGTAAGATTTAAATTTAGAATTTCAACGAAGTGACATAGCACAATGGAACATAAACACTTGTCATTTGGGAAAATATCCTTTCTCGTGAGGAACGATGTTTTTCTTTGGTGACTATTTGAAATGTACTATTTATGATTTTTAAAAAGCTAAATCACAACATTCCTTAATGGTTCTTTAGATATTCAGAAGATGCTTATGACAGACTTTGGGGAAGATACCAACATTTAAAATCTCCTTCTTTTTTCTTTAACCTCAGCAAGAGCATGTAGATAGTGCAATGGAATCACCCGGCGCTTGCAACAAAAATACCACGTTAGTGGAGTGGAATCCCTGCAAACACTTTTTATGCCCAGCATGCTCTTCATGTCTCAAACTGCCATTAAAGTTTGCACTCTTGCACTTGGTTTTGAGGGCCCTCCTCATATGCATTTCCTGCCCTTTTCCAGGGTCTTTGTTGGGCTTTGTGAACTTAGTGTGCCAAACTAGAAATGACGTGAGGGCCGTGAGAGCCACCAGAAAGCAAACGAGATCAGTGACGTGGAAACGCTGTTCTCAGGGGAAGGTGACGAGCACCTCTTTCTAGATTTGACTGCACTGGACTGATCAGAAATTGTTTTCTTCCCAAAGACTCTTTGAGGTAGGATCCATAATTTGCTTTACTTTCTAGATGAAGAGACTGAGGTTCAGAGAGTTTGAGTGACTTGCCCAGAATTGGTGGAAGGAAGGCCTGAGAGTCCCCTTGTGTTCTATAAGTCCATACCCTGTGCTGGTGACATGGGGCAGAGCCCACCCCTTACCGTGGCTGTGGTTCTCAGAGGTGGTTCAGAAAGCTGGAATTCATGTGGGCACAAAGGAGGACTTTAGTCACAGGTAGTGCAAAGAACTCTTCCTATTCTATGTGACGGAATTGAGCACGCTCAAGTTTTCCAATGATTTTCAGGGAATGTTTGACTTTTATTGGGTTGGCCAAAAAGTTTATTTAGTTTTTTCTGCATGATGGCTCTAGTAGTGCTTAGTTGTATTTAACTTCATTCAAAACAATTTTGTTAGATTGTATTGTGGTAACTGTCAGAGCAGCATGCATTTAAAAAAAACTTATCAAAATTGGTGAATTTTTGTGCAGCCATTTTAATGTTGAAGATGGAAGAAAATATGTAAGATTTTCAGTGTATTATGCTTTATTATTTCAAGAAAGGTAAAAACACAATTGAAACACAAAAAAAAGATTTGTGTAGTGTATGGAGAAGGTGCTGTGACTGATAGAATGTGTCAAAAGTGGTTTGCAAAGTTTATTGGGACTATTGACCTTTTGACCAAATAATTCTTTGCTGTGGGGCTGTCTTATGCACTGGAAGATGTTTAGCAGCACCCCTGGCCTCTACCCACTAGAAGCCAATAGCAGGAGATAGTCGACATCCTCAAAATATTCAAATCACTAAAGTTGTTGGTGAAAATAAAAAAAATGTGTCTTTTATTGTACAGAAATAAATGGACTCTTTGGCCAACCCAATATTTCAGTTAGTATCAGAGGTGCAGACTGTGCTCAGAGGCAAGATCTCAAGGACAACTTTCTTCCACCAGGTTATACAGAAAATGCATGTTTCCCCAGGTTCTGAGAGCGTTTAGATTTGTTCTCTGTTGACGGATGTAAAAATAAGAAAACAGATTTGGTCAAGAATGTTTGTTTTTATAACTTCAAATAGAAGTATGTAAGATCTATGGAATACTTCTCTGAGTTAGGAGAAGCAGGTATCAGTCGTTCTCCTTTGCAGAAGTGAAGATACTGATGGCTGATTAAAGGATTTAGCCCATTTTGACAGTCCAGACAGAAGTGAGGAAGGTACAGCTTGCGGGGAAAACACTGAGAATTCATCTGAGTCTTTTTGTTATCAGAGTAGCGCCAAGTGGTTTGTTATTTAGGTTTGTATTCTGGATGATGCCAGAGCTAGCAGTTTAGGGGCAAGTTTTAAACAGCTTCCTCTCATCCCCTATTATACGTGTGTGTGTCATCTAGGAGTTTCTCTAAATAGGCCTTGACCTATTTATGTTCTAAGTCTCAGCAATATTTGAGACTTGAGATGCACCGCCTGTTGTGTGATCTAACACTTTTTGGTGCTTAAACAGAAAAGGGGAAGGAGGCTTGAAAGTTCCGGGGGGTGGGAACCAAACTAGGCTCACTTTATGGAAGACCTGGGCCATCCCACTGCCACACCGACCCCCAGGTCTCGGCTCCTCTCCGAGGCAGCACGGCCTCCAGCTCATTCCCTACGCCGCTGTCAGAGAGCAGACTGTGTTTGGAAGTACTTGCTGGTTTTCCACGCAACCCAACCAGAACTTTAACCCGGCGGCAAGTGTGTGACTGAGAAAAAAAAAGCATCTTTGGATCCTAGCAAGTTTCATCTTCATTTAGCAGCTGGGGAGTTATCGATTATTTTTGGAAAAAAAAAAAAAACAACTCTTAGAACTGAAACCAACATAGTATTATAACTTAAGTCAAAATTCAAGCTGGCCTCATTTTCTCTGAAATGCAAAGCCCATAAAGTTGCCAGGAATGTGAAGGTTACCCCGCCCAGCAGGATGCTGATGAAGGGGGACAGTCATCATTATCTTGGAAAAACACAAATATTTCCAAGTGACTATTTCTTGATGAACTGTGAGGGAAGAAGGTATTACTGCCACTGAAAGAGTGGTTTTTAAGCTCCTCTCTCCCTCCAAACACGCAGCACGCAGTCGGACGCAAGGACTGTGAGCTCCATTCCCACCCCAGTCCTGGCCCGCGGCCTCTTTCTCTCGTGCTTTGCAAACTGTGACGTGTTTAACAGGCTCCCTCACCCCAGGCCAGAGACCCCGTTTGTCCTGTGTACCGTCACCTTTGCAATGCTGCTAACGGCAAACCAGAACATCTTACCGACCTTCTAGAAACTCTCCACTGTGCTCTGTCACTTGGCCCCAGCAAGGGCCCCCGGGGCTGGCCCTGTCTCCTCCCCAGCTGTACTTCTGTAGTTTCCCACGGGGCCTAACAGTGTCATGCCCTCCTCTGCCAACTGGGCCCGTTTCCCATCTGTGGGGTAAATGCTGGTCCGCCCAGCTTTCAGCACCTGTAAAAACCCTTTCCCGATGACAAAGAAGTTGAAAGTGTCCACAGGTGATGCTGGTATGTTAACAAAACACTTAAAATACTGTCTTAGTATTTGTGACTGAGAGGGTCACAGCAGTCTGGAGAAAATGCTATCTCGTTCTTGACACCATGGAAATTTCCCTGGCTTGTCTTGTGGCAAACACACACAGTTTGCCGCACTTGTCACACCGGAAGTTTACACTTAAATGTGTAATTGGTTAGTGACAGTTTTCCCGACTAGAGAAGTAACCTCCAGCAAGCAGGGGATGAGCTATTTTTAACTCATTCCAATGCTCTCGGAGCCTACAGTAGGCACTCAGTGGACAAATGAAATATTCCAAGATTAAAACATCTCAAGCACAAAAACACTGACAACAGCAAGAAGCATACACACCCAAATATCATATAAGTGGTAACGTAACAGTTACTTGCTCCCTTATCACCCCTCCCTGATGCACTCGTTCATTCGCCGAGTATTTACTGCATATTAATGAGGCAGAGTGAACAATGTGCAATCACTGGCTCCCAGGAGCTTCCTCTGGAGGGCTCAGGGTGGGCTCAGGTGGGAGAAGGCACAGGAGTAAGTCAAGGTCTGGTAGCCTTGGTATTACAGACATTTTGGGTCAGATAATTCTTGGTTGGGGAAAGTGGGGGGCTTCACCACATTGTAAGATATTTAGCAACATCCCTGGCCTCTACCAACAAGATGCCAAAAACATCCCTCTCCAGTTGTAACAACCAAAAATGTCTCCAGATATTGCCAGATACCCCTCTGAGAGTGGAGGGTGGCAAAATCACTCCCTGTTGAGAGCCACTGGTGTAAGGAAGATCTCTGATGTCACCAGAGAAAGGTCATAGGAAACTACTCAGCTCTGGTCACCTTACCTGGGCCTCCACCTACTTTTTTCCTGCTGATAATCTGGCCAAAAGGTAGGACAGGTTTCCTTTATTGCATTTCAGTAGCTTCTGGTCTAGAATCTTGGATACAAAGGAAACCGTTGGAGAAGGTGCACAGTTGTCACTTCTTGTTCCCTTTGGTTTACTCACCTAAGTGGATGAGTAGACGTCAAGTCTGGCATGAGGCACAGGGAACCACCTGTGACCAGGCGGCAGGTGGAGTGGCTATATTCCAATTCATCAGTGACCCTGCTGGCAGCTTGATTGATGGCTCGCAGGCCTTCTATGGCATGCGGTGCCTTTTTTGTGCAAAAAAAACAACCAAACAAACTGTTGAGGAATGAACGGCTGTTTCATGCAGGTTCCTTACAGCCAGCTTGGCAGTTTGTGTACATATTTGCAAGGAAAGGTGTCTGGGGGTCCCAATAACTAAATAACTCTCCTCATGCATTTTCACATCATCGTCAGTCCCTGCCAGGCCCACTTCCATCAAAGAGTGGAGCTGGGCTTGCATGTTCAGTTGTGACAGTCCTGGGGTGAATAATGCTCTTCAGCTGATCCGGTGATTCAATCTCACTTAGATTTTGCTGAGAGTCAGATGCTCTCAGAGCTGCTTCCATGAGCACGGTGACAGCAGGAAGCCAGCCTCTACCTCAGGCTTAATGGATTTCCTCTAATAAACCCCAGACATAACAGCAGCGCAAAATCCTTCCCATCAGGGAACTGGGCAAATGCTGCATTGTAACAAGGTCCACAGGCGAGGACAGTGGCAGACACACAGCCGAGACACTGGAAAGCTGGCAAACTGAAGGCGTTTGGAGGGGCTGGCTCAGTCCCAGCTTTCCTTACCCTTGTCTCCCTTGAAACCTAGTGGCTTCCATCTGCTCACCCCAAAACCCTTAATGCATTATTAACTTGTCAACCGTGCAAAACAAGTGTATGCTCAGGTACCAATTAGGCAGGAGAATTATTCAAGGTCACACACAAAAATTCATACAAAAGCTGAAAAAGACTTCACCTAGCAATCCCTCCACCTAAGCTTGGCAAGTTTCCCTTTTTTCTACTCTTTTCACTTTTGCACCAAAAAGGTTTTTGTTGTTGCTGAGGTTTGTTTTCATCGTAGAGGTTACAGGAGACACTGAGTAGTTATTTTCATTTGTGGAGTGGGAAAAGATCATAGCGTCTGAGAGAAAGGACACAGAATGAAGATAATCTCCATGATGAAGAGAAAAAAGCAGTCATGTTTCCTAAGTTTGGGTAATTATAAAAAAAATAATTTAAAGCGACCCCAAGAATTTCATGTCATTTTAAATAGCTTATCTATTTTTAGATTTCATAAAGTTTTGACCAAAGTCCATTTAAACCAAAAAGGTCTGTACGTGCTCTCTAAACTTTTCATTCTTTCCTTCATTTTTCTTTTTGACTTCTGATTTCCCTCTGAGAGACAAGATTGGCCAGTGAAAGGATTTGTGTGTCTATCTCCTTCCCACTCATCCATCTCCACTATGATGAACAAGTGTGTCTTCTTATAGACATGTGTGATGGTTAGTTTCCATGCCGCCTTGGCTAGGCTACACTACCCACTTACTTGATCAAATACTAACCGAGGTGTTGCCTTGTAGGTATTTTATAGATGTGGTTCACACCTATAATCAGTTGATCTTAAGTAAAGGAAATCATCCTCCACAAGGTGTGTGGTCCTCATCCAATCACATGACAGTCTATCAAAGTGAAAAGACGTTTCCAAAATAAATTTTATCTAAGAAATGCAGTCTCAACCTCTGCCTGAGTTTCCAGCTGACTGGCCTATCCTACAAATTTCAGACTTAGTAACCCCTAGTCACATGGGGCAATTTCTTCAGTTCTGCCCCTTTCTCTCTCTCAATGTGTACATATGTGTAGGGTATATATGTATTGGGTTGCCCAAAAAGTTCATTGTTTTTTTTGTAAGATGGCTCTAGTAGCACTTTTTGTCTAACTTCATTCAAAACAATTTTCTTAGATTGTATTGTGACAGCTGTCATATCAGCATGCATTTAAAAACAAATCAGAAAGGGTGAATTTTTGTGTAGTCATTTAAATACTGAAGATGGAAGAAAATAAGCAACATTTTTGTCATATTATGCTTTATTATTTCAAGAAAGGTAAAGATAACTGAGACACAAAAGAAGATTTGTGCAGTGTGTGGGGAAGGTGCTGTGACTGACTGGACACGTCAAAAGTGGTTTCCGAAGTTTTGTGCTGGAGATTCCTCACTGGATGAAAGACTCCAAGGTCGGGTAGACCAGTTGAAGTTGATGGAGATCAAATTGAGACATTGATAGAGAATAATCAAGGCTACACCATTCGGGAGATAGCCACATACTCAAAATATCCAAATCAATAAAGTTATTAGTAAAAAAGGAAAATGTGTCTTTTATGGAAAAAGCCGTATGTTTTGGGCAACCCAATATGTATATACATACACACAAAATTTTTTAAAAATTAAGAGAAAACTAGAATTCTCTCAGATTCTGAATGGTAGCTAAGTTCACTGTGGCAGGAAGTCAAAGGAGCTGCAGCTCAGGAGGCGGAGTCCCTCCCCAGGACTCCAGCTGGGCTAGGTGGTTTGCCCGCCCTAACAGGATGTGGGTCTGAGGCCAGGTCATAAGAACCCTTGTAGCTTTCACATCAGCCACTGGGATGTTCACTCCTAGACACACACTGTCTCCTGGATCCCAGCCACAGGGATCAGGTGTTCTGGTCAACTGTCCCAGCAGAGCTCCCAGTGGGAGACTGGCATCAATTGCCCCAGTGAGAGGGTACCACCTTGGCTGTTGAAGGGTACCAGAATGTGCCACCCCATAATATGCCTCTTTGGCATTTGGATTATTTTGAACTGATTATTTTTGAGAAACTACAGATAGGACTAGCTCTGAAAATGGATGAGAAGTTACCCTTTGGCAAGGGTAATTTACATTTATAAAGAAAATCTCCATGTGTAAGGTCTCTCCCTGTTATATTAGTAAGTATAGGATGGTCCTAATTAGTAGGATCTTAGCAGTGGAGAAAGCATGGCCTTAAATCTGCATAACAAGCCTTACCCTTGTATACCCCATTTTTCCTGCTACTGTCCCCTAATTGGCCACCCTCTCCCCCCACAATCATTTTTGTCTTTAGCTGAAGACAGTATTTAAGTGGCGTCGTGGGCACTCTCAGGAAGTTACTCATTTTTCTGGGTGTCTTCCATGTATACATGAGGTATACATGTTAATAAACTTGCTTTATTTTTCCTTGTTAATCTGTCTTGTATTATGGTGGGGGAGTGCCTTAGCCAATAACTAAGAAGGGACAGGGACATCACTTTTACTCCCCTACAACGTCCGGCCCTGAGAGGCTGTCACAACACTACAGCCCACCAACCTCTCAGCGCATCCCGACATGGATGCTGAAGGATGCACACAGGCCCCCCCAGTAGGTGCTTGTTGGGCATGTAGATTACTTTGAGCTAAAGGCAGTGGAGACCCTGAGGGATCAGGAGGGCTTGTGACCCTCCCTAAACGACCTAGAAGAGTTTAAATTAGGGGCCTCACTCTAACAAGAGTTATCGCCAGAGATAACTTTTATGACCTATTTCCACGACAGGGCGAACATCTCATGACTGAACATCTGTTCTTCTTACTGATGTGTGAATGGCTCTCCTCACCTCTGAAGCTTCGGCATGTTCCCATATTCCTTAGCTCAGGGTGCCACACGTACCTCATTTTACCTCTCCTGTGTGTGGGGGGTCTATAACTCTCTCATATATGTGAGGTTCCTGTACAAATATATTTAATTAAGTTTGGTTATTTTGGTTATCTTGCTAATCTGTCTCATATAGATTTAATTATGAGACCAGCCAAAAGACCTGAAAGGATGGAGAAAATATTTTCCTTCCCCACAACACTCAAGTGAGAGTTCCCAGCTAATCCCAACTACCCAGAGAACAGGATGTTATGGTATGTTGTTGTTGTAAGCACCTAAGTTTTGAGGTGGTTTGTTACATGGGGAAACAGATAACTCCGGCATGGAGAAATAGCTTTTGTTATATTGCACTGAAGGCATTGTGTATTTGTTTATTTGTTTTGAAAAAGGAGCTCTGTAAAACAATCTGACAGAAAGTAACCTCACAGGGTGATCTGACCATAAATTCCTAACTGGGCAGGTCATAGTGGGCAGACAAGCCCCTAAGCCTATAAAAGGTTTATCTCTGTCTTAAGCAAGCTCTGTCCATTGTTCTTGTGAACACAAGTAGATGAACACACCTTTGAAATGTCAGGAGGAACCCTCTTTTTCAGACCCCTGGGATGTGCAGCTACCTCAAACAAGCTCATAGTCTTGCTAACCGTCCTGTAATCCAGTCAGAGAGATTTGCCCACCTTGCTTTCTCCCTCGCCATCTTCCCGCCTCAATTACCATGTATAAAAAGAACTACAAAACTGCCATTTGCCAGAGTATTTGAGATCTTACTTCTTGGCATACTTGGCTCAAATAAACTCAAACTCTTATAAACATTTTCTACAGGTTTGGACATTTCTTATGTCGACAGCTTCAAACAAGGATACTTCTTATATTACTAAATGTAAACACCCACCCAACAAGAATTTTGAAACTATTTAGAAGAGAATGTAATGTGTACAAACAGTGCCTTGATTTTGTTAAATCCTTTCCCACCAGATAGAAATAAAAGGTCTAGAAAGAACGTAAACCTATTGTTGAGAGCCCCCAGGACAGAGTTGAATCAATAAGCTCACCTGCATCAGGACTGTGGGCCTAGAGGGAAGTTCATCTCCTCTGCTTTTCCAATATTTGAAAAAGGGCAAACACACTGTATTATATTTTTAATTTTCTGCATGGTACAGTTCTTAAAAGAACCTTTGTGGCTGAGGAGAGACTGCCCAGATCCCTCTAAGAAGCTAGCCAGACCTTAGAGATAACAAACAGCTCAGTTGGAGCACGTCTTTGATATGCTAAGTAGCCCCTCCAGTGCCTCACCTCTCTATCTGCCCTACATGACTGAGACAGTATCTCTTCTGCCTTAACCATCCCAGGGCTGAGGGCCAGCAACTAGGGGCCATTTGTACAGTTTAGAGTCTGGTGAAATTATTCACACTAGCCAATCCTAAATTGTACCCCTGTCCTGCCTTGCCTTCCACACAGAGACCCCAATAAAGGCCTTGGCCTAAGTGCTAACTTGCTCTTCCCATCTTTGGTGACCACTTTGGTGTCTGCCATGTGGCCATGTGGTGTTCCAGGCCTCTTGTCCCTAGGACTTGTGAGTATAATAAATTCCATTTTCCTGAGCCTCTCCTGTCTCCTTTTGTGGCCACGCCTGAATGACTGTCTCATAAAAGAATACAAGACACACTCTTCTAAGCTACCTGGAAATTTGCCTAAAATGGAGATACTTTAAATACTACCTAACTTCTCCAGTCCATCTGTGACTCTCTCTGTGGCACTTTGCTGCACCAAGCTGTTCTGTTACAAGCTGAGATGGGCCTTCCTGGAGCGTCACATCCTAAGGTTTACTGTTGTACACATCTGTGGCTAGGGGTGAGGAGCAGAAAATGAAGAGGAGAAAGAAACAGAGCAGGCATACAAATGTATTTTAAGTAGACAAACCCTCACCTATGCAGAGAGGTCAAAAGTACAAAATGATACTTTCTGGCGGTCAGATGGCTTTGGAAAGTCTGGCTCATAAAATGCTATTAAATAACAAATTGTCATTGTAATGGATAAAATGATGACACATTTCAATTGTTACATCTCCTAATGAGTTTAACTTACACACTAAAAAAGGGGCTTAAAAAACACCAGGTCTCAAGTAAAAATGAAATGAGAATTTAACACAATTAATTTATTATAACATAAAAATAATTTTAGGTGCCATGTAATTTGGAATTTAATATGTAAAAAGAGGACAATCAATGACCTAAAAAAAAAAAAAAAAAAACGTGAGAAATAAAGTTAATGTTACTGAGAACCATTGGGGAAGTAACATTAAATTCAGTGTTCTTGGGAAGTACGAGGTCTGTCTGGAAAAAGTCCAGCCATTGTCAATATAATGAGAACAGTCTGGGCAACATAAATGAAACCTGGCTGCCAAGGAGAGTGGACTGGAGTGGGCCTGTGTGAACAATGATGACCTCACTGTACTAGTCAGTGGGGGCAGTAGATGCTGCTGAGTGAGCATGTGTACTGTGTGGCTGTCACATTCAAAATGACTGAGCGAGTACAGCAACGGATCTGCATTAAATTTTGCATTAAGCTTGAACATTCCTCAGCAGACACTATTCAGGTGATTCAGAAGGCCACAGCTATGGGCAACAGGGACTGACTGCTTCATCACGACAATGCGCCCGCTCATACATCACTTCTTGTGCAAAGTTTTTTGGCAAAACATCAAATCACCCAGGTGACTCAGGCCCCATATGGCCCAAATTTGGCACCTTGTGACTTCTGGCTCTTCCCCAAACTGAAATCACCTTTGAAAGGGAAGAGATTTCTGGCCATTGTTGAGATTCAGGAAAATACAAAGGGGCAGTTGATGGTGACTGGGGGATCTGTGTGAGGTCCCAAGGTGCCTACTTTGAAGGGGACTGAGGCATCATTGTCCTATGTACAATGTTCCTTTTATCTTGTATCTTCTTCAATAAATGTCTCCATTTTTCTTATTACATGGCTGAGTATTTTCTGGACATACTTCGTATAATAGATGAGTTAGTGGGTAAAGAATTAATCCATACAAAGGTTATTAAATTGATTTTGACATATCCCTAATTACAGTAGTCCAAGAGCAGGATGTAAAGATTTTAGGTGGCATCAGCTCACACGTCTTAGATGGATGGGTTGGGTTCCACATACAGGTTGATGCAGGCCAGGGCTGACATTTTCAGCATGACACATGCCACAGCCATTTGTGTGCATGTTTGTACTTAAGGATGTCATGTTGGCTTAGGGGGATTTAGGGGGATTTCCTTCCTTCTAATAAGAATTAAAATTAAAAGTCTAACTATGAAGGCAAAATGACCACTAAGCATCAGAAATGCACGGTCCCTCTCAGACTTTCATGGACCCAGGCCACGTCTCTTGGTGTTGCCCCAAAGTAAGAGAAGGGGGCAGGCTAGAGCCTCTTTATATTTGGGGTGCTCCTTCCTCCAGAACCTGCTGACAGAATAGTTTGTTATTTGTTGCCTGCTGACACTGTGCTTAGGATCTGGCCAGCTACCAGTGTCCTCCCCGGAGGCTTGCAGTGGAGACTAACAAATACCCAGTTATAAAATCCACCAGCAGACAAGGCAGCTAACTGTCCCGAGGATGGAGTCACTTAGCATTTTTCCTTGGCCTCTGCCTCAGACATTAGAGCAGCCTCTCAGGATCCTGCTGAACTAACCATGGGCCATTTGTTTCTCTGGATCTGGAGAGGGGGACGCTCCAACTGCCAACCCTCCTGGGCTCCACCCACCCTCAGTGCCGGCTGTGGTCTTTCCAACCTACAACTAGTATTGATGGGGGGGGAGGGGGAGGGAAAGCATAGAATCCAATGGATTTTGTAGTAGCTACATCTGCATGTGAATCGTCTCACAATTTTCTTCCCTGACATAGTATTTGAAGTAGAAATACTAAAATCATATACACTAAAATAGGTCAGCGACTACCTAGACCAACAATGTTAGATAACTATGTAAAGTACAAAATGTTATGTCGAAGGTCTAGGTTGACCAAAAGATCATTGGCGTGTTAGTTGTTTAAATCACATTTCATCTATGAAAGATGTCACGAGTTTCAGAGGTGCATTTTCCACTCGCAGGCTGATTTTCTTGATCCCTCCAACTCCTTTCAACAACATAGGCTTTTCAAAATGTGTTCCTAGATAAAAACACCCCCCTGTCAGTCATTTAATTTACTGACACCTGACCTGCCTTGCTCTGGAAGGAATTTCCAATGGCTCTTACAAAAGCCTAACATCTCAGAGGTGAAAGGAACCTTGACGCCAGGGGGTCCAACCTTCACCTGATGTGTGAACTCAGGTTGCACAGGGATTTTAAGTGTGTGGGGACGACCAGAGAACCCTCTTCCACCTGGCTCATTACAGGTGGAGGACAAACTCCAGACCTTCTTTTTACGGGGACCCCTCATCTATGTCTCACTCCCTCTGGCTCTACCTTGACTTCTGAAACCTTTCGAGACATCGAAAATCTTTTTCCTATGATCATCCATTTTGTATTTAATATATAGCAATCAGGAAGAATGGTTAAAGAATGTTATATCCATAGAATATTTAAAGTCATTAAAATTATGTGTAAATAATACGTGTAATAACAGAAAGATGTTCATAAAAGGATGTTCAATTAAAAAACAAGATACACATCTACACAGGAAATAGGGTCACAAGTGTGCGTATCGTGTGTGTGTAGGAGGGTAGGGGTGGGAGGAGAGAGGAGAGGGAGAAAGAATGGCCGAGAGAACTAAGGGATGTTAAGGCTAGGAGAATCGATGACCACGTGAAGAGTGCTGTCGGTGGTGCCATCATCTGTCACTTGGACAAGACTTCTTTGTACTTTCCAATGTGAACCTTGAATTCGGGCCTTTGCAATGACTGTGTGCCTCTCTGTCCTCTCACCTGCTCCACAGTTTCCACATAGGCTTTCATCGAACACCAGGTACTCCGAGTCTGGCTTGATTTTGAGTATGTCTCCCTCTCCCCTGAACACGCTCCAGTCTGTGCACATGCCTCTTCCGGGAGCTGCTGGCAGCTGGACACAGTGTCCCAGGTGTGCTGGGGTGATCGCTCAGGTGGGGGAGATAAGGTCTCCCTTGACCTGGATGGGGTCCTCCTCTCCATGTGTCTAAAGTCACATTCTCTCTGGTGGCATGTTGTCTGAAATCTCGTGTTCACCTTTGAGTCAACACTTTAAACAATTGTTGTTCACAGCATTTTGGTCAGTCTTTGTTCTCAGAGCCAGTCATCCAAATGGCTGACTGGAATACTTGTTTCTATAATTTGTTTTGATCTGATATATATATATATATAATAAAGTAAAATGAGAATTATTAATTTTCCAAAGGATGGTTACTTGATATATAGGTTGAATTGTTTCCCCCCCCAATACATTGATATGTTGATAAGATCCATGGAGGTCTTAACTCCAGGACCTTATTTGATGACCTGATTTGGAAATTGGGTCCTTGCAGAAGTGACCCAGTCAGGAGGTCACACCGACTGGTGTCCTTATAACAAGAGTGCTCTTTAGACAGAGAGGTACAGAGAAAAGAGCAGGTGAAGAGAGACACAGGGAGACACTATGTGATGCAGAGGCAGGGACTGGAGTGACCCATGTATGAGCCAAAGAGCTCCGAGGACTGCGACCATCAGGAGGTAGAAAAAGGCGGGGGTGGGGGGTGTTCTCCCTAGAGCCTTCGAAGAAAGCATGGCTCCGCTGAGACCTTGACCTCAGACTTCCACTGTTCAGAACTCAGAGACGGTGAATCTCCTTTGTTTTAAACCACAACGTTGGCGGTGATTTTTAATGGCAGCTCCAGAAAACGAATACACTAGGACAAGTGCCGTGTGACACATTTTCTTATAATCCACATCTGCTTACATTAACAAAGCCTTTACTTTAGAAAATACTTCGGAAGAAAAATATTTTAATTGTGATTAATTTGAGGGTTGAATGGTGTCTCATCCATGTCCACTTCACAACTAATTTTCTAACGACAAAGTAAAACTGGATTTAACAAAGTAACATTTAAAGCTGTCAATATATATTGAACGCTTTCAATGTGCCAAGCATTACGCTAAAACCCGTACATACCTGCTACATATGTATATGTACGCACACATAGTCTTACATTCCACACACATGTGCTTATATATGTTTTATACACAAACATACACATTTAATATTCTTACCTAGGGAACAGCAAACCTTTTGTGTCAAGGGACAGAAAATAAACATTTTAGGCTTTGCTGGCCACACAGGCTTTGCTGTAACTACTCAACTCTGCAGGTATAGCTCAAAAGCAGCACAGATGAAGACTAAAAATGGGTGTGGCTGTTTTCTAATAAAACTTTATTTACAAAAATATGTGGTAGGCTGAATTTGGCCTATGGGCTATGGTTTGCTGACCCTTGCTATAATCCTTTGAGAAAAAAATATAATGTTTTTACTGATTGACAGGTGAAGGAAATGAGGCTGAAAGTTAAAAGTCTTGTGTCAAAACTACCTTGGCAAAAAAAAAAATGTAACGCCATATTAGATGCAAAACAAAAACAGGCTAAATTTTCTTAAGTCAAAAGAGAAATTTCTACAAATGTAAAGAACATACAGCTATGCCAGAAAAGATTAAGGAAATTCCAATTAAAATTCAGGGCTATTGATTGTTAGTGTCCACAAAAATCTCTATGTAAGACATAAATAGGGGCATAAGGTAAATAGAGAAGAGAGACAGAAATTTAAAGGAATTGGTAAAAGCGAAACATTTTTGTTGGTTTTCCGGCTGAAAAGACCGTAAAAGTTCCCCGTATACACAGAAGAAAGAGTGAGTTTTGATGCAAACAGGCCTCTCCCTTCACCAAACTACCACCCACTCTGCAAAGGGCCTCTCCACACCAGTCCTTTTGACCCCTGTGTCTGCTGGAGCTGAGTTTTTCTGGTCTCTCTAGTGCTGTTCAATTGGGTGTCAAGCCATTCTGCTCAGATGACAAGTGAACATTAAATTTTTCGAAATTAGTTGATACATCACTCAGCATTCCTACATGTATTCTGTATGGATTTTTAAAAAGGCATTTGTTATTTAGCTGGTTCACATGACTTTGATCAATGAACACCCACCTGCTGATATGTTTTAGAACTCTTTAGCTGAAAGAATTAAATAACTAACTTTATTTTCCATGTAACCACAGAATGATAATGGTATTGCTCAGATCCTCTGAATCGACAGCTTTGGAACAAAAGGCATGTGACTACCACTTGAGCTTTTTAAAAATCTAAGTGAAAAGGATTTATTTCCTGGGATACAGCTTCAGTTGAGCATGGCAAAATCACTTTGGGATGATGGAGCCTCACCTCATTTTCATGATTATCATAAATGCACACAAAAGTGTAAAGAATAAATAATTAGCTCCACAAATATAGTTGGGATAGGACATAAAGCTGCACAGTGTCACCAGATTTAACTCTCTGCTGTAGTAAATGCCACAGACAAATAGAGTGAAATGGGTTAATTGGTCGCCAGTGGCTATTTTAATTGTAGTATTGAAAATCAGAAAAATGCTAGAAGAATTCTCCTCACAGGGTCTTCTCGGCTGTCACGGGAGGGTTTGCCTGGGACAGCAGCATCTCTACAACGTTGTGTAACTGATTACCTCTCTTCCTCTCTTTTACCTTTCATAATTAGCTGCGCACTATTAACTTAATGCACATTTATCTACAACAATTTAATTCAGAGAGCAAAGAATCTTTCTAGTCTATAATTACACTGCAGCTTAATTAGCATAATTTCCACTGCACATAGTTTAATAAAGAAGCTGCCATTATGTGTTGGCTTCCAACGTGGAACTCTTCCAGGGAGCATCATAAGTAGAGACAAATGCCTCCTACTCCTGAATTGCCACAAATGCACAGAGATGTTCGGAAGCCTACTTTCGGTGAATGGCAATTGTTGGAAGGGCATGCCTCTCCAGGATGGGGCCTGATGGAATCTCCCAAACCAGCACCATCTGCTGAGGGTATGAGCAGCCCAGGGCTTACCCTCTATAATTACCCAGGGCCAGGCAAGGAGTGATTCATCAGTTGTGCTATGTGGGCAGGGGTTTGACTTCATTAGTCTGTAACTGTCTACTCTGAGGGGTGAAAACATCTCTACACTTTATTTTGGATCTGTATCCCCAGGGGATTGGTATTAGTGTGCCTCAACTAGATGTCATCAGTTATTAACTGGGACCCAGATAAATGAGACCTTTAAGAGATTTTTATTAACTTGAAAGAGCCTAAGCATCTTGGTCCCTGCTCTGAAGCTCCCTCTCGGAAGACCAATTAACCAGAAGGAGCCACCTTACTGGTTTGACATTGAAATAGCAAATACCTACCATGTAATTTAATGGGACTGCACACTTTTTGCAATTATTGCAAATTTGTCCTAATAAAAATAAAATTGTATGAATCAAAGGAAAAATCTTCATTTCTAGTAGTTCATTATATTTTGCATGAACAATTTAACTATTAAAATGACTTCACCAAAAAGCATTTGCGAATGTTTTTGGTGTTGACATTTTAAACAAGCACCTTCTGCTTCCTCTGAGTTCACAACGTTCAAAGATGGTGACAGTTTCATACAAGGGACAAGAAGATGAGGCTTGAGGGGAGTGAGCCAATGTTGCTCTTGTACAGAAAAAATTTAAATCAGAAAATTATCAATGAAGCAGATGGATCAAACCGTAATGGTGAAACCCAAGAAAACACTGCTTCTGATGAAAAGTGCCCATGGCCGAAGGCGTGATGCAGGCACTGTGCATGCAGTGGGGGTGAAGACATGTCCAACATCACATCATTTCTGGAAAATCCAGGCAGTCCAATGAGACACAGAATGTGTGCTTGCTCCTTCTCAAATATTTCCACGTTTCTTTTCCAGACGTACATTAGAAACTTAGTGAACGTTTTTATAAAAAATCCTGAGTGAGCTTATAGAGTCATTTCATTATGGTACCTAGTCCCTTTCTCAATCACCAAAAGTCCAACTGGAAAACAACACAACAAATGCAGGCAAAGCATCATCACACTGTTTATATTAAATGGAATCAAAGTTATAAATTGAAGGCTCATTTATGTCATCACAATCTGTGTTTTTTCATTGTCACTTTTCAACCATTTAGAGCTCATGAGTCTGTGAATAGCTACTTAAATTTGTATTTATTTCTGCATTTCTTTCTTTTTTTTTGAAATAGGATTTCCCTGGTGGTGAGCAATGTGCATTCAAAAAAAGTATATTGTGTCCATACCTCATATTCAACTGGACCACAGCATATATTCAACATGTAATTCTGTAACAGAGCCAAATGAACTGACAGGGAGTTAGATTATTCTAATAAAGAAGCCAGGGCTCTGGTCTCAACAAAGACTACATGTACATGAAGTTCACAATATATGTTTGGCATAAATGTAAATACTTACAAAAAAGGTGCCTCTTTTTGCAAATGCTGCCAGAGTTCCTCTCTAGACTTGCACTTTGGAACCCTGCAGAATGATTTTTACAGGGGTAAGCCCTCCCCCTCAGAAAAGCAGGACATCATCAATATTCACATTCACATTACATAAAGGTAGAAATGTCAGAAAGTTAAATGTCTACTTACAAACTACAGAATACAAAAATTATACAACACTAGTGATTAAAAATGATAAAACATGGAACCTTGACTTGCATGATATGTTAACCTTGGGAATATTAATCACATAACAATTATTTTTCAAAAGCTTCCATATTTATAAACCATTAACATTCACAAACATTATATTTTACCAGCTATGAATTCCAAGATGTAAACAAAATCTTCACAATAGAGTTACATGAAATTTCTATCTAAACCCTGAATTTCAAGTTCACTTTACATTATTGTTGGAATTAACTAGAATTTGTTCCTGCTAGAAGAACTGCCCCAATGAGCGGCTATTTTTATTTTTATTTTGCTCACAAACAAGAAGAGCAAGCATGGCATGATCTTTTCTACATTATTTCTAAAGTTCCAACAAGTAACTCCTAATTTATACACCCAGAGAGCCACATCTTAAGTAAAGCACTAATATGTAGTTCCTACGCATGGGGTAATCATGACTGGTGGAATATCATGCATAACGACCATGCACCCTGTCAGGCACATTGTATTCCTATGAGCCTATTCCTCATACACATTCAAAGCAAAACAACATGGTGAGAAAAAAGAATCCAGTCACTGTTCTGTTTGGACTGTGAGAATTCTTGAGCTTCTGCAGTGTCAGATTTCTAGATGGATTGGTTTTTATTCAACAGGGAGACAATAGATTATGTAATGTTCATAAAAAATACAGGATCTCTGCTTCAACACATGGTGCCATTAGGAGCCGTATCAGAGAGAATCAAGCTCTTTTCTCCCACTATACGTAGAGAGCCAAGATCTTTGGCTTCAGAATCAGAAGGCCATCTGCCATCACCGCGCCCCCCCCCCACCTTCCTCCAAAACCGTCTTCTCCCCCTCCCCCTGCCTTTCATAGCACATTTAGCTGTCAAGGGTCACTGTCCCAAGGCCCGGTGTTTAACATTATATTTCCACACTACGTCTCTTAATTCTTTGATTGGCATTATTGGGTTATTGTAACCCAATCCTTAGCCTTATTATTATTATTTTTAAAAGCTTAAAATAGCAGATTAGACAACTACAATAACCAGCAGATAGAAAAAGCTAATCAAATAATAGTTTACATGTCATGTGGAACCAAACATTGAAATATTTATTTAAACCCAATTGTATTACGCATTTCCAGGAAATAATCTACTAGTTATTATGCATTGGCACTTGGCAATAAAACACAAAATATGTAGGAGAATAAAAGGTGCATGCTAATCATTGCTGTACTATGACTTCAGTACCGTTCTTAAAAAAGTTTTAGCAATGAGCCACAATCTGAAATATTTATACTGTGACTCAGCTTATATACATCAAATCACACACATAAATGTATGCATAATGGAGTAGAGAAAAAAAGGATCTTTACTAAGGTAGGTATATTTTTGATAGGTTCTTTTCTGTTCTATCACAGTATCTTCTGCTCTATTCCATTGAATAGTTTTCAAAACACTGTTCATGACCAATAAAAGTAGTTTCCTGCCCACTGAGGGGTCATGATTGGTAGTTTATGTCTGTACAAGAGTGTGTGTATATATGTGTATTTGTATATATTAATATTTGGGAGCTGGATAATCAGGCATATCCACTCATCACATATAATACATTAATTGACGATTTGGGTAATACTTAGCTTTAAAGGCTAACATTAGACTGAGGCAAAAAGAGCTTTTCTTCATGATTTTAATTTTATTAAAATTCCTGGTGAACTCAGCATCTTCCCCCTTCCATTTCTCTACACATAAATACGAAAGATTTTTTCAGACACTCATGAAGATGATGAGAAGGACAGTGATATTGATGGTATCGCCCACTTCCTTTTAGACACTAATCTCAATTCTCGATGGTCCCCAATGGCCTTATAATACAGTTTATATTCAAATGAAGAGGGGACACTGGGCTTCCATGATCCACAGGGACAGATCATGTTGTCCTTTTGAGTATCTCATGTCATCTGAAAATTTGGCTCCAATGACCAGGTGTGTCCCTACCAAGGGCTGGCTGAATGACAAATGAATGGGAGGTTGAAATAAAACAACAGAGAAAACACTTCACTCTGAGATACACACCACCCCACTTAACATAAAGAGAAAACCACCCTTACCAGAAAGGAGACAAATGGTGCAAAACACCATGCTGAAGTTGTTTACAGCATGCAAACTAAAATATTATAAAAATATCTTTCTCTGCAACCATAATTTCCATTTTCTAATAATAATATGCAGCTATAATTTTTAAAATAGCAATTCCTGACAGAGAATGAGTTTAGATTATTTTGCACTCACAATTGTAGATTAATTTAGAAAACAGTTGTAGCAATGTGAGAACGTTTTCCTGACAAAATTATGTCATTTATCTGATCACTCACCGTCTACTGTGGAAACAACACTCTACCCACTCAAATTATTTTATACTCATCAATTACAACATGATTTATTAGCATTAAAAACTTGGAGATGTTTGATAATACTGTGCCTCTGTTAGCATCCAGGAGACTTAAAAAATTTGTTATTTTGGAAAAGGTAAATACTGCCCTTCTCAGTGTTTTGCATGTATTTTACATCAAGACCCATAATAAAAATAGATCTTAGACTTACACATGCACCTTGTACACACAAGTCTGACACGCCTTTTTTAAATCACTAAAATCAAACTTTCTGTACTATGGGAAGTACAATCTAATCTATTCTATTCTACTCAAGTTTTAAAATGCAGGCCCATACCCTCTATATTGCTTTTACTACTCATTCATGGGTAGTCTCCAGTTGGAAAAGAAAACTTGTACTAATCCAACCAGGCCATGGATGCCTGAATTCCATCTTGGATAGAGTTCATCAATCTTATAAAAATATCACAGAAATTAATTTGAATCACTTAGACTCAAAGGGCTACCTTAATAAAACATATTTGGGCAAAGTATCTACTTTTATATTTCAGAGAAGAATACTAGCATATTTATACCCATAAACACATAAAGTCCATACTATGTTAGAGCAGAGTCAGTCCCTGGGTCCAATCTGGGCCACTTTCTGTTTTTGAATGGCCCATGAGCTAAAACCAGTTTTGACTAATGAATACTTACAATAGATGTGATGTTAGGAAATTCTAACATTGAACCCCAATTAGGCAAAAATGTTATCTCCCCAAAATAACTCTATTCTTATTGATAGACCTGTATTACAAAACACTATTAATATTTTATTGTATTTTGGATTTCATTAATATTAAGTTTGTGGAAATTTGTTTCCTCTCCTGTCATATAAGTATTGATGTATTTTCAATTTGCCTCTTGGTCCACCAAGCCTAAAATGTTATCTGACCCTTTACAGAAAGTTTGCTGGCCCATGCATTAATTAGAGTATCATTTTTACATTGTTATCATGTTAACATAGACACCAGTCCACTCAGACAGTGATCTGGCTGCAACTTGAACCACACTCTGGTGCCCAGGTGGGCACACAGGTGATACAGGCACCAGGTGTGTGACTAACTACATGCAGGAGCCCAGTCCTGGGCTCCAGGTGTAAAATTGTCCCCTTCATTCTAGGGTATACTGTTTCTCTGTGGGGTTCCTCTCTTCAGCCAAAGAAACTCAGACGCCTTTGTTAAAAATAGCTTTGTTTTGTTTTATTAAGAGCCATAAGCTCAAACAAAAATTGGGCTTTTGGTTCAGTGAAATTGCTTTTCACTTAATTCCCACAATGTCATGGAAAGGTGCACAGAGCTGCAGTGGGAGACATTTTACTTAATAAGCATCTCAGTAAAATGAGTAGTTCCTGTCTTCTTTGCAACAGCAATTGCATTTTGAATAACTGCCACTTATGGGCCCAGATAAATGGTATTATTGAGCAACCTCATGCTCATTACATTGAAGAAATCCTAATTTGTTTTGGGTTGGCGTGAAGCAGTGTGGTACAGTTCCCTCTGTGTATATTTTCCAATAGAAAAAACTTTTTTTTAACTCTATTTTAATGCATAGTAAGTTTCTCTGAAAAGATGTTTTGCTCTACTGGGTATTAAGATTTTAAAATTTAGCACTGGAAAAACACAATTTGAATGAATACATAGATTTTCTGGGGAGTGATTATAGTTTCTGCTTTTAATTTTTACCAGGTTTTACACCTTGCCTGCTCCTGCTTCATTCTCTCTCTCTCTTCCACCACCACAAAAATACTTCCTTTTGAACAAGAAACCTTAAATAACAACTTTCATCAATATTCATTATTCATTCTCATATTAACTAGGGTTTGAGCCAAGGTATATTTTACTGCTATAATCGCAGATGGTGCTCCTTATCCTATAGGCAATATTTTACAACTTGTTGAAAATCTTAATTTTCACATGACATATATTCATCAAAGCCTTGTTCTGAAGACCTTTGAGTTTATGCATGCATAACAGTTTGGGCCCTTATTAAATTTTTGTTGATTATATGTCTGTTTTACCAATAACTAGTAGCATTTTCTTATGAAACTAATGCCTTATTAAGTCCTCATTTCACAGTGAGACTCATCAGTATAAATGTCCGACAAGCCAAAGATAGGAAAACGAATGTTCCATATCAAATTCAAAACACAGTTTGGAGAGTAATTAGAAAACGGACAGCAGAAACAAAAAACAACAAAAAGCTAGCTGAGAAAAAAGTGACAATAGCAAACCACGTTAAAAGGCTCCCTGGAACGAGATTTTGTCAAGGTTTATTTAACATGGTTTGCCACATCGATTAAATTAAATATAATCTATCTGCACATACATTATAAACTCAAATAATGGGGTCTAATAATTAATGACCATCTTCTCTGTGTGTAGTATATTATAGCTTATTTTTGCTCTTAAGCTTCTGATGAAAATGATGGTTTTCATACAAGGAAAGGTTTTTTGTTGAACAAATGGTTGTTTTTCAAGGACAAAGAATGAGCCAGGCTTAGAACTGTGGATACAAGAAAGTTCTAAAAAAAAATTAACTATTTCTTTGTCATCAGATAATGCACACTTTAAAAATCTTTCAATTGAAAAAAAAACACAGTACATTCTAGGCTTATCGGGCACTTTGTCCTTCAGGGTGTTTCACCACCTCCGTGATCTCATTGTGGTGTAGGGTGGGTGGAGAGCTGGTGGACATGCACAGGGTGGCAACGGGGATCCTCAACAGGGCTTCCTAAGTGCTGCGTGCCCTTACAAGTGCTTTCGGCATACGTCACTCAGTGCAAGCCTCAAACAACCCTGTGAGGTAGGTGCTAATATCATTCCCACTTTACAGACAGGAAACTGAGGCACAAAGACCGGAGTAAGTGACTCAAGTTCTCATAGCTAGCGACTATTCAAACTCTGGCATCTTGAGCCAGAAGTGGTGCTCCCGACCCCATCAGCACTGTCTCTTGATCCACCGCTGGTTAGTAGTGAATCCAGAACAGGAACCTGGTTCTCTGAGCCTTGCTCCAGCCATCTTTCCACTCCAACCAGGGGAAGAGTGCATTGAGAAAGAGTGCATGCACTAAGTTCAAATCCTGCCTCTGTTGATTCCTAGGTGTGCAACAGGCTCTTTTATGAATGCCTCCTGCTTCTTAGTAGCTTCAGATGTAAGGCAGGTAAGAGCCGATCCACCTTTCTGGGTTGCTCTGGTAATAATAAATCAGGCTCCATTGATTCCAATGCTTTTCCATATTTTTAACCAAGTAGATGCTCAATAAACATTATTTTCCTTCCTTATACCACAAGTCTTCAACTGTTATCTGTTCCCTGCTTATTCATAATCTCCTACAGCTCTACCGTCAAGAGAAATAATCATTTGAAACTATAACGGACAAAATTTCAAATTAATGGGGATTCTACTTTGTGCCAAACTATGGGGAATTCAGTGAACTTAATATTTTCTTCAGACTACATTTGACTAATTGTGTTTTCTAATCCATTCAATGTTGATAAGAGAACTGCACAATTTGTAGATTGCTGGATATCCGATTTTAATTCCAAAATCATCCATTACTTGCATATGCTCTAGAAAATACAATTAAACAATGGTCTTAGTTGTTTCTTTGAAACTCAAAACTACTATATTTAGTTAAATTATTCTAAGTGATGTGACTTCTCACAACAGAAAATAATGGTGAATACAAAAACCACATACAAAAATAAATCACATCTCAAATCACAAAACTATGTAGTGTGGGCTGTAAATTAGCCCCTGAGAAGATATGTTGAAATCTTAACCTCCAGTTCCTGTGAATATGAGTGATTTGAAATAGTGTCTTTGCAGACTCAATTAAATTAAGAGTTACAAGACAAAATCATCTTGGATGATCCTGGACCCTCAATCCAATGACTGGTGTTCTCATAAGAGAAATGAGAGGAAGATTTAATACAAAAAAAAAAAAAAAAAACATGTGAAGACATAGGCAAAGATTGAATTGATGTAGCTACAAGCCAAGGAACACTTGGATCCACCGGAAGCTAAGGGACTCAGGAAGCATACTCCCCTAGAATCTTTGGAGGGTGTATGGCCCTGTGCACATCTTGATTCCATATTTCTGGCCTCTAGAAGAATGTGAGAAAATAAAATTCTGTTGCTTTAAGCCAGGGACTCTGTGGTAGTTTGTCGTGGTGGCCCTAGGAAACTAATACACTATGGTTTTGAAGAGGAACATCAAAGCACAGAATAGAATACTCTTTGATGATAGAGAACCTTGAAAGTGCCCCTCTTGCCTTTATGCCCTCCCTGGAGCATCAAGAAAAGGTATTTTAAAAACAATTCTATGAGCATAGTCTACGCATACAACTCCATGGGAATTTTGGTTCTATAACATTAGAAAAACATGTTTAAAATTATCATTTTTATTAAAAACACCAGAAATAACTTTTTTCTCATTTTATAATTTCCTTGGTAAGAAAGAGGAAATAATTGACTTAGAAAAGAAACCATTTTGAACTCATTTGTTAATTAAAAAAAAAGAAATAAAAAGAAGAGTAGAACATCTTTATTCCCCAGAAACGGCAAGGGCCACTTTCCAAGAGCTGCTTTAGCCATGATTCAGTCGTACTGGTCCCACCTGCTTCAATGCTGCCTACCTGGGAGACGGCAGCTCCAAGTGCACTGTCCTCCCAGACACCCTAGCTCACCAGAATCCTCCCCCTCTAGCAGACACCCACATCAGTACCTGCGCAGCAGAGTCTCCTGTCCCCACTTCTCTGTGTCTCACCCTACTCACCTCTTTTCTTACCAACTTCGCTTCTACTCTAACCCCTTCTGTACTGCTCCACAGCCTTCTCAAATAGGCCCTGCATCTTCCAATGGTCCTTTCAACTATGATGTGCTCCTTACCTCCCACAGGCTCAGTGCCCTCTGTGCTACACCTCCTGGAGAGCTGTGCCACTGGTCACAGGGGATGGGAAAATTCAGTGTCTCTTCTTCGTCCTCATTCTGCCCAGGCTCCTTGTCACACTGATGAGCTTTGCCTCTTACAAGAATCTGCTCTAGAACTATGTTTGTCTCCCTCCCACCTCTGCCCACTGGACTTTCTTCACAGGCCCTGTGTCCTTTCCTTTAACTCACTTATTCAACAATTACGCATGCAGCACCTATTTCGTGGCAGGTATGAGAACAAACAAAGAAAAAGTCCTTCCTCCATGGAGCTTACATTCTACGAGGGGGGTGAGCAGGAAGGAAGAAATAAATGTATGTGCCCTAAAGAGAATGAACAAGGACATTAAATGGGAAAAGGGGTGTTGTAAAAGTTGGTATCCGGGGGTGATTTTGATAAGAAGGTGACATTTAAGAAATGTCACGGCTGCTGTCATGACAGGAGACAGGCAAGGGGCATGGATTGAAGTAGGGGGGCCAATTAGGAAGCCTGAGACAGGATGAAGATGGACAGAGATGAGGCTCAAGGACGTGCCTGGGTCACCCCTGCATTGATCAGCCTACCTTCCTGATACACTCTCTTCATGTGGCTTCTGGGCCCTGTCCTCCTCTGGTTGCCTTTTCTGTCACAGCCCCTTTCTTTATGTCCTTTGCTGGTTTTCTCTCTTAGCTTGACTTCCAAATGATAGCAGCCCAGGTTCATCCTGAGCCTTTCTTCCGGTTCACCTCCACCCGCTCTCACAGAGCTCCCCCAACATCTCATGATGTCAATCAGATTTGGGTGCCAACTAAGGTGACAATATACTTTGTGGTCCAAGTTGGGACACTTTTGACAATGGAATGGGGTGACGTAAATAATTATAATGGGGAAAAGGGCATATAGTGGATCATCTTGGGCATATGAGAATGTATGGTTTCTTGATTCTACTGTGTACAAAAGTTTCCCGTTTTCAGACTGCCAGCACAGAAGTCGCCCTGTCTTCCACATTGGCTACCTGTGCCGGTGACTCTCCACTCAGATGCCTAGGTGACCTTTCAGACTTAACATGAGCAAGCTGTGACTGTGACATCACCGCCAGAACTGTTCCTCTCACCATCTTTGGCATCTCAGTAAGTGACAACTCCAACTTCACAGTGGAATGGGTGTAGGTCTTACACTGACATTTCAACAAAGCCTGTCTCCTCCCCCTTCAAAATATATTTGTAATCCAGCTACTCTTTGCTTCCAGCCCTACACCCCAGTGGCCCACCCACCGCCATCTCTGTCCTAGGTTACTGTGGCAGCCTCCCCACTAGTTTGTTGCTAATCTCACCCTGTTGAGTTCACTTCCAAAATGGCAGCCAGAGGAATTCACCTCAGAGCTAAGGAAGATTCTGCTACTCCCATGCTTCACCCCTTAATGCCTCCTCATCTTCCTCAGAGGAAGAGTCCATTTAAAAGCCTGATGTCCCCAATTGTGTAATTTATTTCTCCTTCTCCCCTCCTCTCCACAAGCAGCATTTAATGTGAATTTCAGAATACTTAAAATCCAGCGATATCTTACCGCAGATGGAAAGGGACACAGGCCAGTGGGTATTAATACTGATCTACTAAAAGCAGACCAGCTATCAGTGCAGGGAATAACAGATGGCTTCGTCTACTCAGGCTGCCACAGCATAGTACCATGCATTCGCTGACTTAAACAGCAGCCATAGTCTGTTACAGATCTGGGGGCCGGGAGGTAGTCCCACATCAGGGAGCCAGCATGACTGGGTTCTGGTGAGAGCTGTTCCTGGCTCGCAGACAGCCACCTTCTGGCTGTGTCTCAGATGGAGAGAGGAGAATGCTCTGCTGTCTCTTCCTCTTTAGTAAGGACACCTGTTCTAGCAGACTGAGGCTCCACCCTTATGGTCTCATTCAACCTAATCACGTCTTTAAAGTCTCCAAATATAGTCACATGGGGGGTTAGCTCTTCAGCACAAATTTTAGGGACACTAAATTCATTTCGTAGTGGTAGATTAAATTGTGTACTTGCCCATTTCTTTCTTACACACTCTGTTGCAATCACAGAGTGCTCTCAGTTGTGCCCTGTGGGTCTCTTCCTTTCCCCCAAACCCAACCCCCCTTCACCCGTTTCATCCTGCTCCAGCCCCAAAGACTCTATTAACCCACTGGGTCTCCTCCCCTCGCAGACCCCATCAACTGTGTGTCTCAACTTCCTGGGCACAGTAATGAGCAAAGAGGGAAGAGACGTGGGTGGTGGTGGGTGGAAAAGGCTCACTCACGACCAAGGTGGGAGCAGGTGCCACAGTTCGGCATTGCCCCATTAGCGGTGGCAAAAGAATGGAAAGGAAAAACAAGTCAGTATTTATCTTCTTTGAAATAGTATGTAACATGTTCACGCCATGAGAAATGCTCAAAATAAATAAGGGTTAATGAATATGTAGCTACCGGGTGACAAAAAAACATATCGTATCAAACATTTCATCTTTTTGGCTTTTCAACAGCAGCTCTTTGCTCCTGGAGGTGATGTTTTCTTTACCTTTCAGAAATAATTACACAAGCCCAGTAAATTCCACAGGAGATAAGTTCAGTGAGTGAAAGGAAAGGTTATGTATGTTTACACTGCTGACTGAAAAAGGTTTGGGTAATCCATGTTTTAGAAGTTCATGAAATCTATCCACTTTTACAAAAGGTACCTTTAACTAATACTGTTATTCCATGAGAGGTGTTAGCGCTACTGAAATTGGGCAATCGCAGGACACCACATTTCACGGAGCAAAAGGGAATGAATGACAAGAGTGAAAATCTGAAGGATTGCACAGAACGATGTCAACACTTAGAGACTGAATCTGCTTCCCTATTATGTGTCTTAGTTTGCAAGGGCTGCCAAAATACCACAAACTGGGAGGCTTAAACAATATCTATTAGTTTTCTCCCAGTTCTGGAGGCTGGACGCCCAAGATGAAGGTGTCGACAGGGCTGGCTTCTTCTGAGGCCTCTCTCCTGGCTGATGGTCGGTTACCTTCTCACTGTGTTCTCACATGGTCTTCTTTCTGTGCATGAGGATCCCTGGTGTGTTTTTTCTGTTCAAATTTCTTCTTGTTATAAGGACACTGGTTGTACTGGATTAGAGCCCACCCTTACGACCTTATTTAAACTTAATTACCCCTTTAAAGCTCCGATGTCCAAATATAGTCACATTCTGAGGTACTAGGGTTAAGTCTTCAAAATATGAATTTTTGGGGTGACATATTTCAGCCCATAATACAGTTCCTAATATATTTCTCCCAAATTCAGTAGTTTGAAACAGCTATCATTGACTGTGCTCACAAATCTGGGTAATTTGGCTAGGGCTCAGCAGTGACCACTCATCTCTCCCCGACACGTGGGAAGACGGGGCTGGGGCTTGAGAGTCCTCCTGCCAGGTGGTTCATGACCATGGCTGGGAAGCTGGTGTGACTGGCTGCCCACGGAGCACTCAGTGTGGGTGGGAGGGTTGTGGGATAGGGAGCTCAGGGCCCATCAGCGTCATCAGCCAACATTCTTGGGTGCTTGAAAGGAGGCAGTTCGAGCCTCTTGCCCATGTTTCTCACCTTTCTACCCTAATACTCAGGAGAGTGACTGGCATGAAGCAGATGCTAAACATATAGTACATTTTTTTGTTTTTGTTTTCATATTTAATAAAATTTTTTAGAGCAGTTTTAGGTTCATAGCAAAATTGAGAGGCAGGTACAGAGGTCCCCCTACCCACCCTGCCCCCACGCATGCACAGCGGTCCCCCATCATCAACATCCCCCATCAGAGTGGGCCACTTGTCACAATGCATGAACCTGCCCTGACATCCATCATTACCCAAAGTCACAGTTTACAGCAGGGTCTGCTCTTGGTGTTGTACCTTCTGCGGGTACACATAAATGTGTAGTGGCAGGTGTCCCTTATCATGGTGTCATATGAAGTATTTTCACTGCACTGAAAGTACTGGTTTCTAAACGCTCAAAGAAGGTACTTTACCAGGAAGACTCAAGAGAGTGGAGCATTGATATACTCTCCCTTGTAGAAAGAAATATCTGTTTTTTGGGGTGGTATGAGACAGGGGATCATGTGTCCTTTCAAAAAGCATTCTTTTAAAAGCATCTTGTGAAAAGTGGCTCTTACACAGCCCCCGTGCACATCCAGATGCATGCTGCGGCCGTGGCTCCCCGAGGACCAGCAGCAGCCAGGGACAGCCACACGCAAATGTACTCACTGTTCACGTAGCTCCATAGGAATTAATTTTACTTAGGTCGCCCAGGTGGGTATAATTTATATTTCTTTTCTTAACTTATTAAGAGTAATAAAAATGAGGCTTTTATAAGTAAATTTAAGTCTTGCATTTAATATTTACAGAATACTGAACCATGAGTACATTTAATACATACAAATTATTATTTTGCTATCTTGAATTGTTATATAGGTTTAACTACAGCCCTAACTAAGAACAATTAATGTCCCTGCTACTGTGCCATCCACACAATAATGTATCTTGGCCAGAGAACTCATAACTCAGGAAAATCTTGTTAAAACTTGCCCCAACTAGAACTCTGTCTTGCTCAGATCTTTTTAAGATGAAAGAATGATGCACTGAGGCCCTGAGGTTAACCCAGCAAGCTCCCCTGATTGAATCCTCACACCTACTCTCACAGGCCTCCAAAAAATGCTGTTCCCTTTATAGCCCCTGATTTTTGGAATACCGACTGGAGAAATTCTGAGTAATTTTTAACCAGACTGCTTAATTCATCAGTTAACTTTTAGAAGAATCCTGTGATTTTAGTAAGATAAAATATGGATTTTGTTTCCTTCCTGTATTGGAATTGAAATCGCTTGTCCATGCCAAATGTGCAAATAAGGACATTTTGAGTGTTGCCTACATTTTAAGGAGCGTTATTAAATCAAAGAGCTGCATCAGTTTCCCTGCCACTGTAAACATTAAAGGAGAGAAGGGGATCAATAAGTTTGGAATTCAATATAAAGAGGCCAATTTAAAGAATTACACCTTAGGTTACTGAGAAATTTTTAGAAAATATGAAGTAATTTAATTGCACATAAACATTAAATATTGAGTCGCTTTCTATAAAATTAAGGAAAATGAATTCCTCAGATTAAACTGTGGCCGTTGTTTACAAACTGGCCGCAGATCTGCTTGGCCCCTCCGCTCAGGATGGAAACGTTTTCCTCTTCCAACACGCCTGTCATGATGCTTTCAGAATGGAGGGTACTAGGAACCTTCTCCATAAAACTGGTCCTCTACCAGGGAGGTGGCCACTTTACCAAAAGAAACCGGGCAGGTGTCCACTGCCACAGAGCAGCCAGGCCTGGGCCCCACTCTTCCCCTGTGGGCAATGTCCGCCGGGGATGCGTCAGGAATTCTGGTGGTGTGGGAGCCTTTCGTCCCACAGGGAGCATGTGGAATGCAGTTTGCCCTTTGTACAATTTGATGGAATACAGGGTCAGCACAGAGCTGTCTGTCTTAGGGTGCGGGCTGTGGGGTGGTGGACAGGTGGCCGTGAAGGTCACGCAGGGCAGGGATCTCGCCGTTGTAGGCTGGGTGTGCTCTTGGCCAGAACCATGCCTCTCCACGGACTCCACCAGAATTGAGACAAGGGGACAGCTCACACTGGAAATCCACTTCTTTTGTGTCACTAGAGTTGAACCTGACAAAGACTTCTTGACTGAACGTTAGTCAAAGGGGACCCCCTGAGCCCTCTTCTCAACTAGATCTTGACCCCTGCCCTTGGTAAACACAGTTTTGGCAAGACTGCTAAGACAGTTTGGAGAGAACCTCCACCCTCGGCTACCTGACCAAATTCCTCACCCTCCACTGCCACCCCAGGTGACAACTGATCACGCCACCTGCCCTCGGCAGGAATCCTGTCAAGTGCAGTTAGTAACAAGCCCTCCTACCCTACATGTCTCCTCTTGGTAATTTTCTCTCTACTGCTCCCCTCAACTCCATTCCTGGGCTACAAATCCCTCTTGCCTTTGCTGTATTCAGAACTGATCCCTCTTCTACACTGAGGTCTCCTTTTCCCTAGTGCACTCGTTCTGAATAAAATCTCTTTTTACCACTTTAACTGCCATCCCGCTCTGGTTCTCTCTGAAGGTCCAAGTATAAACGTTTTCCTGAGCAAGAACGCGAGAGGACCAAAACTCACACTGCATTTGACTCTGACTACAGTCTCGCCATATGCTTTCACCCCCACACATGTGCGCCCTCCCTGTGCCCACCCCCCGAGTTAGGGAGGGGTGCCTTCTACTCCGTGAGCAGTGTTCCAGTTACAGAGTTCACACACCTGTCTCCCATTAGCTTCACCATAGTCCTTTGAAAAGGAATTACTGTTCTCACTGGTTTTTAATGCATGTGGCAGAAGAATTAAATTGGGCCTAAAAATAACTACTGAGTTAGAAAAAGTGGCTGTTGGTACCTACGGATTAAATCTGAAGATGCTACTTTTAGAACTAGTTTGTAATGATTAGAATGGAAAGCCACCTAATAAGTCACAATTTTTGTCTAGTTCTTTTATTAAATAAAATATACATTGTTTCTAATGTTCGTTTAGTCTGCTTTTTTTCCCCCTTTGCAATGTATTCTTATGAGTGTTGTTATTATTTAATTTTGGGATGATTTGCATTAATCATCCTGGAGTTTTAGGAAATACTAGAAATACCATGGAAATACTAGGGCATTTAGGAACTTTAAGAAATATCGGAAATTAGGTGCTTAAGAGCATTAATGAAGAATCCGTCTTACACCTTTTGGGCAATACAAGCTCACAATCTGCTTTGGGTTTCAAAACAGAATGTTTGAGGTGGAGATAGTGGGACAGCCAAGCGTATTCTTGGGAAGAAAAGCTCTGAGAGAAAGAAAAATGGGCTTTATAATTCTGAAGAAAGACTTGGCTCCCAGGAGCCACAGAGCTGGGAGACCTGCACGTCCTCATCATGCTGGCGGGAGCCCAGAAGACCGGGAAGAGATCTGGAAAAGACTAGAGGAGAATACTAAGAGTATAAGACACTGGTGTAAGATACGAATCCATATTTTCTGCCCCCTGAAGTTTAGGGACCCCTCAGCCCCAGAAAGAGGATTTCCCCCTTTTCCCTCCAGAGAGGAAAGAGGTGGCCATCTGCACCAGCCAGGCATGACAGCAGTGAATTGGATGAGAGAGGGGGCCTTTGGGCAGAGGGCCCAAGATGGGTTCCCTGCCCTTGTTCCCAGCCCTCTGCTCATCTCCCTTCCCACCTGAGCTCTCTTAGCTCCTATAAGCCCTGGGAATCTCCTGCTACCCACGAAGTGTGGAAAGTATTAAGATAATTGAGAGTATTGAGAATTAAGAGTTAGGGGGGTGTGTTTCTGGGAGTGGGATGGGGGAGGGAGACCTGCACATATACAGGGTGGGGCAAAGTAGGTTTACAATTGTGAGTACGAGAAACAGAGTTTACTCTTGTGTTAGCATTTATGAATTATTGTGTTATTTTCCATATAAACTGTAAATCTACCTTTGCCCCACCCTATGTGTAAAGACAATGTGATTTTGAAAATCATTAAGAATACACACTATAATGTGTGCTTAATATAGCACAAGTGCATGTAGATTAATTCTGATGCCACATTATAAAGGCAGAGCCAGTAGTACAAATCAGAGGGACAAAGGTGCTGGAAATGAGGTCTGTCCAGAAGGTGTCCAGCCATGTAATATGAAAAATAGAGACATTTACTGAAGAAGATACAAGATACAAGGAACATTGTACACAAGACAGTGATGCATCAGTCACCTTCAAAGGTCCCCCAGAACCTTGGCACCTCACACAGCTCTCCCAATCACCATCAGCTGCCGTGTCATATTTTTCTGAATCTCATCGATGGTCTGAAATCTTTTCCCTTTCAAGGGTGGTTTTAGGTTTGGGCAAAGCCAGAAGTCACAGGGCACCAAATCTGGGCTTTAGAAGGGCTGAGTCACCTAGGTGATTTGATGTTCATGAAAAAATCCGGCATAAGATGTGATGGATGAGTGAGCAGGATCACCAGCTGCCCATAGCTGAGGCCTCCTGAATCATCCAAATAGTTTCCATGGAGGACTGTTCAAGCTTTAACCCTTTCAGTACGAGCGCCCTTTCTGCCGCGGCATTCCCGCTGTACGAGGTGCCGCGCCGAATACGCACACATAGCACATGGTCAGTCCTCCTTTGTGTGAAGACTTTCCTAATCTTATATAAGATCTATTCTTAATAAAACAATGCTTTTTTCCAAGTGTTGTTTGTAACTTTAATATTAAGAGATAGTTATATAAAATTCTATCAATTATATAAGTAAAATTTATAAAAATTATATACAGATGGATGCCGGATATATCCGGCGCTCGTCCACACAGGTCATCAGATGGGCGCTGGATATATCCAGCACCCGTACCGAAAGGGTTAATGCAAAGTTTGATGCAGATTCATTGCTCTACTCAGTCATTTTGAATGTGACAGCCACACAGTACACATGCTACTCAATGGCATCCAATGCCCCCACTTAGTACAGTGGTCACAACTGTTCATGTGTGCACTTTGCAGGACACTCTCCTGGGCTGCCAGGTTACATCGATATTGCACAAACCATTCTTTTTATATTAACAATGCCTGGACTTTTTCTGGACAGACCTCATATAAGGTTTTTTCCAACAACCAATATACATATGAAAATATAAAATTACACCTCTACCTCACTACAAACAATGATAAGTTCAAGGTACATTAAAGAACAAATCTGAAGAATTAGATCTTAAATATTTTAATTAGAAAATTAAGGAAAATTATACTATGAACTTAAGCACAGTGAATGGTTTCTTGAACAGGATATATAAAGAATAAAATTTAAATACATTAAAATTTAAAAGTTAAACATTAAGTTAAGATACTGGTCACAGATTGGGAGACAAT
>VMDR010008149.1:0-37605 GCA_007922815.1 Macrotus californicus | reverse complement strand
TTCAGAATTTTAGCAACAATTTCCAAAGCTTGTCCAGAAGAAAATGAAGTCTTTTACCTATTGAGTTATTACCTATGGCTATGGTATAGCCTCTTCTCACCTTAAATTCTAACTCTTTAAAGCCAGAAACTATGCTTTATTTATCCTTATGTTTCTTACCGAGCTTAGTCTTACCAGGAAGGTATTCTACAAACACATGTTGGATAAATGAGTAAATGAGTACATGTATAAATAAATCAGCCAACCCATTAAGCAATCTATGGTTTAATGTCTGTACTTTCAACAATGAGTATTTGCATTTGAGCACTGATGAAAATAGAAAAAAGGCACAACAGTCCATTTTTAATACTGCTTCATAATAACATTCCGTGAACTACAAGGTGCAATTCTTATGTCAGTTTTGCTAGATTAAGATGTTAATGAAGAAAAATTCAATGAGCCTTGAAATACTTTTTTTAGTTACTCAACCTTCACTTCCAAAAGGGTAACTGGACAGCTGTGTGTCTGGAACAAAAGACAAATTAATAATAAGATTAATTAAGCATTAAGTTGATATTTTAAAAAAAAACACAAATTTCAGTACTAGAAGTGATAAAATCAATCATGTCAAATGCACTATTATATTGGGAGGTTTTGATTTTACTAATTACTTAAAAACTGACTCAGTCTGAACAATTAGAATATCAAACAAAGAACACAGGCTTTTACATATGAAACAAGCTTCGGAAGAATTGTCCATTAAGTATTATGATTGCTGCAAAAAAATAAAAAATAACATTGTTTGCACAGCATTGTTATCAGGAGCCTTTACTTTTGACATTTTGAAAGCAAGGATAGCAAATGTCTTGAAAAGTTGAAACGCCAGTTCATTATGATGTCTGACATTTGGGAGCTGATATTATCATCTGCAATTTAAAACTTGGGATATATAAAGTGCAGTCATGTCCTACAGCCCAGCAAATAAAGGGCCTTCCTGAAACCTCTGGGCTTACCTGGGAAGACAACATGGAATCACACAAAGCTGACGGTTTTGAATTTGAATATTTATTTCTTCCCACCTCACCCCTAACATTTACAAAATAATGAGTTTTTACCTTCTGCAGCAAACAAATTTGAATGTACAAGAAACTGATTTTATACATGAGGATTAAAAAATCTGTATGACCTTAGCCATCATAGCTAGGAAATTTTTCTTAAACATTTACCATGTGCTGTTTGTTGATCATTTGTTTGTTTTATTTGTAATCAAAATGTGAAAGCATATGAAAACATCTTCAAAGCTACTTAGAATTCTGCTCAGAATGTCAATAATAGTCGTGATGCTGCTGTGTGCTTATGCATAAGCTTTTCTAGTCCAGAGATTCCTCTCTGGTAATATCAGGAGATATTTTCGGTAACATCTGCCTCAAAATATATCCAACTGCAGAAATTCTTCGGGATCCATAGCCTCAAAAGTCACAGAAGCTACCCCTGAGAGGCCTGGGCCCAGATAATCCTGGCCCTGAACCTGACCACTCACTTTCTTTCATCAAAGGAATCATCATTAGGATTGAGGAAAGGGCACCAGCCGTTTTATCCTCACTCCTTTCCTTGTCTTGCACTGAAAACCTTGCTGCTCTCCTAAAGATTGGTTTGCTCTGTGTACTGTGCTCAAATTTCCTGCAGGTGATGAGCAAAGAAAAACATTCCCTTTCTTCCTTCCTTACAAACACTTCAAGAAAAAGCACCCTGTGATTTGTACAATTGACAACCGCAACCATCGCTCGCTCCAGGGCAGATTGAGAAAAGCTCATATTCTCTCTCACAGAACCCAGTAGTGTCTCTTCATCTACCTTGTGGCCGAGGCACACGCTTCGTGGCTGCTCTGTGATTTAATTCAGAGGAGAGATAGCTGCTGCATTTTCAATTGATATATAAAAATAGCTGGTTGCACTAGACACTGTCTGACGTCAATGGGATCATTAAAAGGCAGTGACCAGTCTGCAGACTGTCTCCCTGGAAGCAACTGAAGGTCAGTGTGCAGACACACTAAAGCCATATCATTTTTCCTTTGGACAGACAGCCATCTTCTCCAACTGCAAGATAATTTTCATCAATCATTTAGCTAATATGTGGTCCAATCTCAAGGTCGTTTTGTTTTTTTCTTCCCACTAAATCATACCACATAATCCTATATAAATGATCAGCCAGCCATGTATGAGAAGCGTTCATATCCTGCGGACATGGTGGAAATGGACAGTGGAGGACCTTTGGAAATTTCTCAGTAGACTCAAATAGATGCAAGCCCACACACTAGCTCTTACTGTTTTTGTTTGTTTGTTTGTTTCCAACCACAGACGTGTGCTGAAACTTCTAGAAGGGACTGACGCAGGAAACCACTGAACAATAAGCAATATGGTGCCGAGGCTCACTTACAAGTTCTTTCCAGGAGATGGAGCTCATACCCAGAACCAGATGTGACTATCAAGATGCCAGATGGAACAGGCTCAGCAGTTTGCCAAATTCGCTCTTCTGTAGAGTGTCCTGCTGCCCTTTCCTCTGATTGAGAGTCCCTTCCCTATTCCTCACCATTAAGCTGAATTCTACCTGCCCTACAAGTGACCCTGATGTCTTGCCCAGCCACACTGGCATCATATCATCTTCCCCTTCTTGATCAAAGTACTCCAACCCACGGACAGGGCCCTAGTGCAGACCTTCAAGGATGTCTTTCTCTGTTTCTCTAAAGAAGGCTCTCCTGACCCCTGTTTACTGTACCCTCAGGCCATCATTCCCCACACCCCAGCGCAGTCTTGTAAACAATCAATCTGATTATGTTGGCTCAGCCACTTACCTTTTAACCAGGCCTACCCATCCTTGTTCTAGCCCCAGGCCAGTTATATCAGTCTTTGGCTCTCCCAGTCTTGGGACACTTGATTTTACTCTATCCTCACTGTTCCTTACCCACCCATTCCTGCACCCATTGGCCTCATGATACTCTTGATTTCATCTATCCTGCTCACCCCTCAAACTTGACGTATTTGGCTTTCTGAATGTTGAACAGTTGTATTCTCTTTTGAACATGATTTGTAATAGTCTTATGACTAACTGAGTAACCACTCTGCTCAACGGATATCCAGACTAAGTCTCATGCTAGAACGTGACTCACCTTTTTCTTGGGAACACATCAGATGCCATTCATTACCTGCAGGATAAAACCCATGGCACCATACACAGAACCCCAACCCGCCATTCCAGACTCGTCTACCATTTCCCACCACACAGCTTAATGTCAACCGCTGAGCCCACACAGTCTTTCGTGTTTCCATTCTTCTGCCATGCTATGTCTTAGGCTTGTAAAATGCTTTTTACCATTTTTCATTTGATAAGTTCAAGCTTTAATATCAAACTCAAATATAATCATCCTCAACCAATTTAATTGATCCTATCTGTGCATTCCCATGGAAATGCATATACATTTCTAGCACTTATGCTTTATAACTGTTGAATGTTCATCTGTTTTTCCCCCTAAAATTTGATTTTTCACAATGGAAGAAACTGGTATTTTATTTATCTCTCTATCCTCAGATAGAGATTTTTACACAGAGTCTGTCAAACGATGGTTCCTCAACAAGTATTTGTTGAATGAACAACTAACCTACACCATATGTTTGAATACATCTTTATTTTTTTACCTGTACTGTCTAATAATTATTTTTCATTTGTGAATCATTATCTCTGATTAATCATAAGCATGATATATAACAAATATTTTTAAACTACCCTATATAGTACCTGGGTCCATCTTGAGGATTTTTACTTGAACTATGTTCTGTTTCTTAATATTAGCCTCTGCTTTATATTTAATCTATATTGTGACACTTTCATCTATGAATATATCCTTTCATACTTGAAATTTTAGCCTTTACAATTTCTCAGGGCAATAAAATCTTAGGGAATATTGTTCCACATCTTTATTTCTACTTATAATGGCTCAAATTCTAGCCCAATAGAACTGAAACAAGACAGTCCCTTAGAAGGTGAAGGATTACAGTTGGCAAGGTCAGTTAACTTGAGGGCCCATATGGTAGAACACTTGTCACAAGAGATATTCTTTATTGATGTTGCCTTTGGTCATGTCTGTGTCCTGCTGTCAACATGCAATACAACCCTAATAGTTTAGAGGGAACCCTGTTCTAATCCACGCTCTTTTCCTACACAGGCCTGGAGATGTTCACCTGGTTCTTAAGTGTGCACCTGCAGCCAGTTTACCCAGCATCGGCTCAAGAAGTGCTCCCATCACACAAGTATCTACAATTCACTGTGTCATAAGTTTGAACCAAGGATTCACCTTCCCAAATGTGCGCATCCTGAAATTTCTTCCATGTGCATAATCAGCACAACAATTCACTGATTTTCTCAAGTTAAAAACATGGGAGTAATATTGGACTCTCTTTCTCCTTAACCCTCATCTTGAATCAAACACTAAATCCTGTTTTCAAACCCATCCCCTTTTCTCCAGCTCATTGCCTTTATTCCAGTCCAACTACCGTCATCTCCTGAGTTCTTGAAAAATATTTATTTGGCCCTTCCAATTTATTTTCCACATAGTATCCAGGAAAATTTTTTAACAAATATGATTACTTCCCTCTCTTGTTTAAAATCTTTTAATGGCATCAGATTGCCTTTAAAATGCAGTCCACAAGACCTTGTGTAATCTCTTTAGCTCCTTCTCAAGTTCCTCCCTCCTCTGTGTTCATGATCATCCCTGGAGTTCTCTCTGATGCATGAGCCTTCCACGCTTTCATTGAAGGCTGTTCCCCATGCTCCCCTGAGCCTTTCTTCTCTTTCAGCTGGCCCTCACCCACTTGTCCTTTCATGCTCAATTAAAGCATCATTTCTAGGAGCCTGCTATGATCCCCAGATTAAGTCAGATAATTCTTTTGTATGTCCACTTACAACTCATGACTTTCAATTCATATAGCATATTACACTAGTGATTATGTCATTATTTGTATAGTAATTCATTTTAGCTTCCTCTGTTATAATGTAAAATTTTCCAGGAGGACAAGTATGTGTACTCCTATATCTTGTTCACCTCTGTATCTATCGGGTATTTGTGAGCACCTGGAAAATAGGTGTTTCAATTAGAACATCGATTCACTCACTGAATGAATGTCTCTTCTATATGAGACTTCAGCTGTTCGTTGAGATTCTGAATTTTTCATTAGGCTTGGGTATACATCTTTATGGCTAAACTGATGAAAACAGATGAAATATTGGACTAAACATTATCCTTTTTGGCAAAATTGACTTCTTTTTAACTGACTTGATAAGAAGCTCTTCACACTTGAAAACAGTATAGACAGGAAGACAACAAGCTCCACCCAGAGCTTTTCAAGACAAGAAGAGGTTTTGTGATTCTGAACCTGTTAGTTAATTGCCTACGTTGGCACATCACTGGGGAGTCAGACCTAGTCCTTTTGTTTAAGTGCTTCAGTAAATATGTGTTTGTATCTTGTTGGGCAGATACAGGTTGTAACTAATCACTGAAAGCCACCTCTAAGCAGCTGTTAATGGAAAAATGCAGAGCAATCAAATCAAATCAATAATGATGGCTAAGGGCAACTGCAGAAAGAGCTGGCATAATTAGACTTCATATTGTCTGGCTTGTTTCAGGCCACTTGGGATGTATTTTTGGTTTAAATATACTTATTGTAACAATGCTGTTATTGGTAACTTTTTCAGCACTCTTGGGAACAGATTCGATTTTCTGACTTTTTTTTTCTTGTACCTTCTCTTTTAGTGCAAAGAATATGAGCTTGGAAGTCAGGCAGTTCTGGGTTGAAATCCTACGTACAAATTTTCCAGTGCTCTGATGTTCTTATTGTTTGAGAGGTTCTGTTTTTCTACCTCGTGGCTGTTCTGATTGAAATAAATAACACGTATAAAATGGCAGGCAGATAATAGAAGTTGGGTAAAGTTAGTCTTCTCTTACCACACACCACCCCATGATTGTCTCCTTCTTTCTTTTTCCTTACCCCAGCTCCTTTGTCTTGGTCTTCCTGGTCTGTGAGGCTCCTGGTGACTTTCTTTAATCTCCAGGATATTGGGTGGCTAGCATATTGGCTTCTAGATTCTCCAGAATCCTGTAAGTGAGGGAAACTCAAGCCTTCCTTAAGCATATTGGTAACTAGTAAAAAATTCCACTTGTCTATTTTTCTGATGAAGGATCTGTTTCCATTGACTGATGAGTTTACAATCTTTCTTTAGTATGTTCTATGTCCACATGTTGGAGAACATAAACTTAGATTATTAGCTGAGCTCATCTAGAATCTTATTGTCTTGTGTAATGATATAATTGTGGTAGGGAGGGAAGTAAATGGCATAGAGAAATTCTGATGGGCAATTATAATGTAGCCTAGTGCAAGATCATGAGGTCAGTAGTAGTAAAAGGACCTGGGCAAAAATCATCCTTTGCTCATCAGCTATGTCAACTTGAATAGGTCATTTAAAATCTCTGAACCCTAGTTCCTTTATTTACAAAATGAGATGTTTTTCTGGTAGGGTTTTGTGACTGTTAAATGAGACAACGCATGTGTAAAGTTTATTTTAACAAGGGAAGCATTCTAAGTGTAATTTGTTTTTTTCCATAAGGGAAGGCAAAGTGTGGTTCCCAATATAAAGCCTTCTTCAGCATCTGCAGAAGAGGGACTATGTATCTGGGAAAAACTATAATGAAGGCTAGCCAATGGAAGCAGAAGGAGAGGATGGAGATCAACATTTGTTCAATTCTTAGAGTTTCCTGGGGCATAGAAATTGTAACTCATACTTTTCTGGTAAATATCCTGGAGGGAAGGAAGAAAACCCTGGACTCCTCCTGCCTCAACAAAACATCTAGAATCCCATGGATGCCTACAAGGCATTCTAAGAAAGTAAAAAAGCTCTGCTTGACTCCTTACTCACAGAACTGATCTGGACCAGGGATTGACATGAAGATGAATGAGTTGTTGCTCAAAAGATTTTAAATGATAAAAACAGAGCCCACACATAGCCCCCTCTCAAGTAGCCCATGGAAAATAGAGGAATTGACTGACTGGGCAGGTTCTGCTCACTCTGGTACCCCTCCCTGAATTCTTTCTCATCGCTTCGATATAGAGCTGAAGTCAAAGCAATCGAGGCCAACCTGAAGAGTGAATCGAGGCAATGGCCCCCTCAGGGCATGATTACAGGCGTGTTGGTGAAGTCTTTGTGGAAGACATTTGTAACTGGAGCACCTTCACATCTGCTAGTAGCAGGGCTCTAGTTTCCCTAGCAAATCACCACATCCCCATTCTCAGGCCATTCTCATGGGTGCAGTGCTTGTTTGGAAAATTGACTTCAGGCCCAGCCCTGACCAGTGAGATTCAATTCTGTTTCTTGGTTGAAACTATTGGGAAAAACAAGTACCTTTGCTCCTCATGTCTCAGTGTGGGAAAATCCTACTTAAATATAGTCAACACAGAAGAAAGGGAAACCCAGAGATGGAGGAAACCAAGCCCTGGTGATGTGATGTGAGATTCCAGACCCTGTCATCCCCGAGGCTACTTCTTTTTCAAATTCAATTAGCTTGAAAAGTATGCCCCCTGTTTTTTTGTGCTTAAATTAATTTGAGTTGGATTTCTACCACTTACAAACTGAGAAGGTAAAAATGAATTTGGACTGAGAAGGTGAAATCGGCCCGGCAGCGGGTCGGAATCACAGGCACAAATAAAGCCAGCTCTGCGCAGTGAACAGGAAATGCTCTTCCTCCCGATCACACGCCGCAGCTCTGAGGTGCCATGACAGCCTCCGCCTGTAGGGGCTATGGCTATTTGAAATGATATCAGTAAAAATGAAACTCCCCACTCCACATGCAGGGCCTAATCACTTTGACACAGGAAAGCAGACTCAATTCGTAACCTGGGAGCAGAGCTTTAGATAAGGGGCCACACGCCGCAGCTCTCCTAACTTTGTTGGACCCAAGGAAACAGGACCGTGGGACCACTCTGCCAACAAACCTGGTTTACTTCGAGCCTATCAAAACAGCATTGTGCCTGAAGTTCATGCAGACTTCACCCTTTCACAGAGCTCCGCAAGAACTAGATGTTTTCCTTTGTTTGGTGAGCTGGTCTTTGGTGATTTCATCCTCTGTGCCACCTCTGTCATAGCGATGGGCAAGTATACCTGATCTCCTCGGACCACAAGTAGTTACTGTTGGTTTTAGGTCGACTAGGTTTGGGAAGCAAAAGTGTTTTAATTATCATAGCCTTTTTTTTTCTATAATAACTCCACCACTTAAATTGGCTTTATAATTAAAGATCTGCTCATTTATTCTTCCCCCCAAAAGTATCTCATGGAAAAGTCAATACCGTGAAGGTGGGCTGTGTAGTCAAGCTCCTCAGAGTAGAATGCCTGCAGTAACATCATTTGGGGGCTCGTTTAAAAGGCAGAATCTGGGGCCCCATCCCTGACTCACTGAATCAGAATCTGCATTTAAGATTCTGATAATTGTGTGCACAGTAAGTTTGGAAGTGCAACCCCAGAAAGTCCTAGGCATTTCCGTAGGGCTCTCCAAGAAAACGGGAAGGTAAGAGAGGGGGACACAAGATTATTGGCCTTTCCCTTATGAAAACCATCCTTTAATATATTATTTTGTGAGTTTTGCTTTTCTGTAAATGTTTCTTTAAAAGAAGAAACATTTGAAAACCCCTTCCTTAAGACCAATTAGTACTTCATGGTGAATGAGCTCATCCAATTGTTTGGGAGGAAACAGGTTTTGTTCGGGGTTGTTAGAGGAGGGGCGACTTCCACGAAGGAGAAGCTGGAAACTTGAATACCAAGTCCCCTCCCCAGTTTTGTCATTTGTCCCTGTATGGAGATGGCTGCTGGCATTGGATGCTTGCTCTTTTAGGCCACATGCTTCTGGGGTCCTAGAATGAACCTAAAATCACGAAACTGGGAGGGTGGGTCCCTCAGGGGCCTCTAGGACAATTTCTTGGGAGAAGAATAAGCCAGGAAGATAAATTTGACCAGGAATAAAAGTTTGGTCCTCGGAGGGGAGTAGTGACTTTGAGAACAACATGATGGCTTTCTCTGGGATAATTTCTGTCTTGAGCCCATAGATAAGAGAGAGATAGAGATAAAATGGGGGACAGGGCTGTATTTAAAAGTTGAATGAGCTTTCGCCCCCGATCATGAGTAATTTTATTGGGACACAAGAGCCCTTCTGTCAGATGTAACCTGAAGGGAGGAGAAGCATTTCCTCACCTACCTTCACTTGCCCACAGACCACTCACCCCTTTCACCCACAAGGACTTGACCTTTGCAGTGATGCTGAGCTGGGGATAAGCAGTGCCGACTGGGCTGATGGCTGGGTTGGATGGAGAAGGGGCACCAAGAGTGGAGCCTGGCATGGCATTGAAATGAGAAAACAACAGAAGCCAGTGGGCAGAGGCCACAGAGTTTTTAAGTTAAACACATAAGAGGCATCTTCTGGTGACTCAGGAAAAGGTGAGAAAGGGGACAGTCTTCCAAAAGGGTGCATGAGCAGAGGTCTTACATGCAAGCAAGAGGCTATGGGATTCTAGGTAATGTATTCATGCAACCCCACTGGTATCCACAAGCAGATGAGGAATGAAAAATTCAACAAGAGATTGTGTTGAAGTTCACAATGTAATCCCCTTCCTGTGCTCCTTCTCAGCTCCTTTTAAATAGATGCATCAGAAGCCAAGCTCCCCTGGGTGAATGTTCTTTGCAGAGCGTGCATTGACTTTACAGCTAAGAGACCGGGTCTGTCTGAACTTGGGGAGAATGCCGTGCAGTGTACTTCCCCTCAGTTCTCTTGGTGTTGTCACTATTTCTCCAAGGAGCACAGGAGGTGGAGGATACTGCCTTGTACTTTTCTGAACCTTCATAATCACCTAACTGTGCTCCCCATATTCACGGTCCTCACCAAGCACCGGTCCACCATTTGATTGGGTCACAAGCCGTCCCAATTTCATTTCTTCAGTTCTGAATATGTTTCAATGACTGTCATGCCTTGGGAAAACAAAAATAGCTAAGATGTGCCTCTTACCTTCAAAGCTTAAATCAAAGATGAATAATCTTATAGTCGAATGAGAAAATAATTATTGGTTCTAAATTAATGCCTTCTGCCTTTTCCCCATGTCAAAATAGAAACCAGTCTGCAGGCACATTTTTTTTTTGTCCCCAAAATGAAAGAGCACAATTGAATAATAGCTGAGCAGTTGTGTTGAGGCACATGATTTTTTTCTTACTTATTTCTTGGCAAATCCCTAGGAGTCAAGCTTGCACATCCCTTGAGAAGAGTGTGTGTGAAGAAAAGCGTTCTTCCCAGAACTGCTCCAGGAACTGCCTGCCCTGGCCTTCTCACCACCGGCCCCTTCCTGTCACTTCGGACACTACCTCCCACCTCCTGGAATTCCCTGTCGTTCACTTCGCCAAATGGCTCCAGGTGGCTCCAGGAACATTTCCATCCACAGGACTGAAGGATGAATATGGTAGAGGGTGCCTGGTTACATTCAGGTTCACTTCCTGCCACTTAATTCCAGGGCAGCCATCATTATGGCTCATCACTAAGACCATATATTGACCCACAGGCAGAGAGAGCCGATGATGAAACCTGCCATCACAGTGTAGTAAGCCACACTGTCACTTTGTACTGGAAAAGAACTACTTCCTCCAATTCCAGATGATATTTTCTCTCTTTTGATCTGGGAAGCATCACCACCACTGGTATCCTGTGTGGAGGGGACACTTCCTCATTTCTACAAGGTCAGCCTCTCCTGTTGAGAAAAAGCAGTTTCATCAGAAGCTTTGGAGGGGAGCGCCAGTGGAGTGTGGCATCTGAATTGTACAGTGTCCTGTACCCGGCCTCCTGTACCCAGTGGTGTGGATGTGGCATGAAGGGAAGAGGGGTCCGTTCTGCATGACCAACCTCCTTCCAATTATGCTCACTGTTGAAATGGGTCTTTCCCTCCCAGGCTTTCAGTATTACTACCTGGGGATATCACTTTGTAAAGGTCATTGTGATTAAATTTATGTTTGTTTGTTTGAGGACAAAATGGTGCCACCCATCAGCTCTGGCAAGAAACTAGCAAAGATGTGCTTCATCCATTTTCCTAAAAAACATTTTAGAAATGTTTGTAGTACTCAGCAGGGAGCCGGCCATATAGCAGGCGAGTGTTTGCTGAATGACTGAATAAACGTATAATGGCTCTGATGAAATGGTACCAATGTTATGTTAAGGACAAAGATGTGATTATGTGGAGTATGATTTGCAGATACAGACTGTTTCATAAATGTGGAGATCATTACAGCTTTATAAATAGAAATCCTCTAATGTTATGAACCTATTCGTGTCTATAACAAGCAGACCTTTCGGGGGACGTATGTCCAAGTTCAACTTCAAAGATAACCTTGGACTACATCTTTTCTTGCTGGATTATCTTTATAGTACTATTACAATGCTTAAGTTTTGTTTTAAGCATGATTCGAACCCCAGCACACAGGGTTTATTCGGTGAAATACAAATGCAACTTCATTTCTGAAGTGTTTCATGCCTTGGGTATAACAGAGGTTCAGCAAAAGTTGATTTCCTTCCGCCTGAGCCTTTAACCTCAAGACGGTGTCTTATACTATTGTCGTACTACATTACTGTAATAATGCTACATTGATGCTGGCTTTTTTGTGGCAATAGCTGAATCTAAGAGCACCAGCCTTCAGAGACACCTGACTTTGACGTAGTGGAAGCACCCATGGCATTGCCTTTATTGGTGGAGAATGTATTTTTTTTCACAGAGGAGATCCTAATATAATGATTCATATTTTCTCAACGGAATTATATTTTCTGATGTTCTGAGTCATGTCCTATTTAAGAGGTCCACTTTTGTGGATCTTATAACGAAGCACTGATAAATATGAAATGAAAATTTAAAGATAACTGGTACCAGGACTTTATTAGGCATTTTACTGGATACAAAGAAACTTTTTCTTACATTAAGAACACAATCATATTAAAAAAATTCACATTTGCTAAACAGAATTGTCGGCATGTATTTTCTTTACACCACATTTATTAAAGTATCAATGACCAGATCCTAAAAAGAGAAGGCACAGGTCTGTCTCCCTCTGGTGAATTTCTGGAGTCTAATGAAGGAAATGTCACCAGCTCTGTAAATTCCCATCCCTTAGAAATGAAGCAAATCAGCCCAAATGTGTGCAAGCGGGGCCATGAGAGGGAAATGTTATATTATAGGATTGGGATTTTCTTACCACTCATGGGAATTTCAAGAGAGGAGGTAGGTACCAAAAATGTTCCAAAACTCCATCCACATTCAGACCATGTCAAGGATTTGCTGTTGAATACAACGCTATTTGAAAACTCTATATTAGGAATTCCACCATGGTTCTCTTCTCTGTAAACTGTCCTAGGAACTGGCCTTAGACCTCTCTGTTCTTACTCTGGGGAGCCTTGGGTTTCCAGTTCCTCAGAAAAGTGCTGGTTGGTACAATTTGCTTTGGCAAGTCCCTCGGCCACAGGCTAACTTCATTGTCTGAGTCCCCACCTGCTGCCCACCCCCCACCCAATCTCCTGAGAAGGCACCCACAGGGCGTGTCTATTCCTCAGACTCTCTGCTTTTCTTCTGGCCATCAAGAGAGTTCCTTTCTGTGTCAGATTTTTTTTACAATTCCATTGATGGCCAGTTCTAGTCTGATAAAAACAATCTGTGGTAAAGTGATAATGAGGTGAGTAGTGGATTAGCTTGTTACCTCTCTGAAAGAAAAAGAGACTGAATTTCAAAAGAGGTCTTGGTACTGAGTTAGAGGGTGATGTCATTTTCTGGAGGCATTTTTCCTGGGTGGGTGTTTTGGTTGTCCCAATTACTGGAAAATGCTCCTTAAGGGAGTAATGGGGGACAATTTGAACTTCACCACAGGCCAATGAAGGGAAATTTTGAATGTGTTGGCATTAATCTTATAAAGATTACATCCTTGCTAATTCCATCTATATTCGAGTTGGTCCTTCATAAAGCATTTGTGGGACTTGGCATGAATCAACATTTGCCTTCATGAAGGGTATTAGGACTGTAGATATTCATGAGGTATCTTTTCATGGAGGTATGGAAGGAGGTAGGATTTTACCCCTTTTAGGTAGCCCAGCTGAAAAAGAGAGGCAGGATGCGTAGCATTACCAGGTAAGAGAAAAAAATCACGGGACACCCAGTTAAACTTCAATTTCAGATAAGCAATCAATAATTTGTTTAGTATGTTTCATGAAATATTTGGGAAATTCTTATACTAAAAAATATTTATTGTTTATTTGAAATCTCAATTTCACTGGGTATTCTGTATTTTATCTGGTACCCCTAAATATGGGAGGAAAAAAGTAATGAGGAGGACAAAGAGAGGAAATAAGATGGACATTCCAGACCCAGATCCCAGGCCCAGCGAAGGTCACAGAGTTTTTGCCTTGAGTGTGAGAACCTATGCCGATACTCGGACTAGTCATGAGTTTTCTACTCCTAGACTACACATGGGCAAGTAGCAAAAGTGCAAAAGAGTGTTGCACACTTGTTTTTTGGAAAGAAAACCAGTAGGGGCCACTTAATGTTGACGGATCTCTAGCGACTCTCAGAGAGCCAAGGCAGTTCATCTCTCTTGAGAAGATCCAATTTTTTAAAAGTCATGCTTTGCAGAAACAATGTTTTTTATGGACAACTCATCCTCACAAGCAAAATGGGTTCCATGCTTGGAAGAGCAGCTTTAGAGGTGAACTGGTTCTGGCGGTGATAGAACAAATGTGAATTCAATCTCATCGTATGACTATGGATTTAATAAGTGAATGGACGTTTGCGACTTTTGAGAAGCACGGGGTGCTCCCCAAGCTGAACTATTGTCTGTGGTTTGTGGGAAACTCAGATAAGTCCTAACGTACATCTCTCATCTGATTTTTCTGAAAGCCATTTTTAACAAAGACAAATTTTTTCTTTAAATTTTAATCCCAAATTGCAACAACAACAAAAAATGGCAATGAATTAAGGCTGGTCATAATGTGCCCTTTTTCTTTAGGATAAGTTTGATTTTCTTATAAGATACAATATGCTGACACGCAAACCACACACAAGCAAGTACTTTGGACTCATACAAATACACGTTTAGAACTAATACCTAAAAATAGTCTCACGCATGAAATAAAAATCACACAATTATCAACAGACTCAATCAACACAATTTACAGATTCTACGGAACATTTTACCATTGTCGTGGGAGAAACAAAACAAACAATTTAGAGCGTTATGTAGACGTGCATGGGCCACGGGAGCCACGGCAAATTATGGCAAATACAGCATTTACACCGTTGTGTCACTGAATTCTAACTAGAAAGACTAAAGTGCAGTAAAATAAGAGACCGTTCGAAACCTTGTTTAGCATATCCTGAGGGGCACGGTGCGTAATTTTCTATGAGCAAGTCCAAAGGCGAGCACTCTAGTTACGGAGCTGTCATGGGGATGAGTGAGATTGCGTCACTGGATCCGCAAACCTGTGGAACTGAAAAACTCAAACGAAAACCCGCATTTCCTGAGACTTCCAACTTTCCAGTCTAAAAGCCAAACAGGGGAGAACCTGAACAGGTAACCCTGGCTAAAATAAGTCAGAACCTCGAAGAACTTAAAGCAACTTTAAGTAAAGATCAGGGTTGGTTGGTTGGTCATTTATATTCAAATCCACATGCAATTCACCAGCTTGAAGTGCAATTGACAGTGTAGTTAGACTATTACTGCTAGGCATTTCTTATTTATCATGTTCTCAGTTTTTCATTGGTCTCCTAGTGGTTTTTCTCTTCTCAAATAATTAAACATTGGAATTCAGTTTATGCCTACTCAGATCAGAGGCATTGATTTTGAGAGTTCAAATGGCAACAGAATTAGGTTGAGTGGTGACAGTTTCAACTTGAATAATGTGTGAGTGTGTGTTTGCATGTGTGTAGACACATAGGTATATACATGCCAAACGCTTTATGCTCTAGTACATTCACTGTTACGTGGCACTCCATGAAAAGTGATGTTCCCAATATGGCTGAAAGTGAGTATCGAGGTCATCATACAGAATATCCTAAGGCTTTGAAAGGAGGCCTCCTCATCTCTGCACTCAGATGATTGTGTAGCAATAAGGGAGACAAAAATGATAATGGCAGGAGCATTCAGTTTGGTCCTTCAACTTTACAGACAGGAAAGCAAACCAAAAAATGGTACTCTTGGCATATTTGCCCTCATCCCATCCACTCCTTTGACTTCCTGCTGTAGATTAGGTAAAAGGTGGATTTTGTTTCTGTTTTTTGCCTTGCCGGATTTGTGACACAAAGTCTTAAGAAACAAGCAAAACAAAAAGTGCACCAAGATGTACCCCCTACCATCTTGGGGCCTCTCTGTAGCCCTTGACTTCTCGCTTGTCTGGAAAGACAGTGCCCAGCCAAGACGAAGAAGCATAGGCTGAGGGTCAGCTCTGATTGCATATTCCTAGTCCTTACCTCCACCTCTTTATTTAAGGCCCACAGTCAGCTCCCTAAGTGTGCTCCTGTGCAGAGCCAATAAACAGAAGACAGCCATAGGCACCTTCTCTCTATCCCCTTTCAAAGGAATCCCTGCTAGGGAACTCTCCCCAGTTGGAAGGCCCACAGTTCATTTCCACATGCTTCTTCCTTCAGAAATGAAGGCAAGTCCCTTTCCTCTTGGCGCCTGCTACATAGGTACTATGTATCCATATAGAAACAATAACATTGGCCTGAAAGTGCCTTTTGTCAAACAAGTTTCTTTGTGCATATCATTAGCGGCAATAGAAAACTTTCTCCGGATAAGAAATTGCACGATTAGTCTAATCCTTCAGCATGTCTTTTTTTTTTTCCCAGCACCGAAATGACAAACACGACAAAGCTAACTCTAAGCCAACTTTCTAAGAAAGCATCTAAGTTCAAGAAAATACAACATAGTTACCTCTGTATTGTATTCATTTTCCATGAGTATGTGGAAATATCTGTTTCCTGTCATATTTATAAGTTAAATCCTTGAGTCATTTCAAGTGTGCTTGGCTAAAGATCCTCCTGAGGAATGATGAATAATGAATAGTCAGAGAGAAAATCTGCCCCCAAAGCAAGTTTACAGAACATAAATTTCAATAATCCACAGACCTTTAAGAAGGATTCGTATTCAGTTGTACATACAGAGCGGGTGAAAGGGATAGAAAGACAATAAAACAGCAAAACAGAAAGAAAACCATCTTTGCAAATAATTAAGTCCCAAGCTAGATTACTTTTACAAAAATATTTGAATGTGATCATCAACTCTACTTTCAAAGCTCTTATCACTCTTTTTCATACATTGTTAAGGGTTTCACAGTCTTAAGATTAAATGATTTAGTATTATCAATGTTTTGGGTTGAAAAGAATGATGTGATCGTGTCGGTCCATGTCTGTGTGTGTCTGGGTGTGTTTGTGTCTCTCCACCTACGCAGGAGTGGGCACACAATGACACACTGCGGGAGGGGAAACGTACGCACCCTGGAATGTAGACCGTATCTGTTGCGTGTACATGCATGCTACTCAGTCTCCCACACATACTCACACACTTTTCATAAACATTCTATTCAGTATAAACAGTTTTTCTTCCCTGCAGTTGCTAATGAATAATATTTTCTGATAATGAGCATTTATAATCTTATCAACTCTTAATTATTTATAATCTTGACATACACAGTCTTGGAATCAACTCCCTTGCCTAGGTCTAAGAGATTCAACCACATGGCTGGCATTTAGATTAATTAAAAGCCGAGGGCATGCTTTTATTTCTCTATGGCCCCTCTATACATGGACTGTGTTTTCCCAAGAAACCACTGAGGTGTAATTATTTCTAAACATGAAGATAAAATAATTCATAATTGTAAGAATTTCAGCAAATTTTATAGATTTTTATAAATGCCTCACAAAATTCCTGTGAGGCATATAGGTAAAGGTTATTGTGCTCTTTTAAGATTATTTTAGAGTTGTTAAATACCACAGCGACAGCAAGGAGGAAACAACACTCATAGTTGAGTTGTCATTGGCTTCCCTGTACACCCGGACTGTCAAATGTTGGACCACAGGAACGTTCACCTCTGCCTCGTTCTCGGCCCCGGGGGAGGACGGAACCCAGAAGGGCCAAATCAGTTTTCATTAAGTCTGCTCAGATCACATGTATTTAAGAATCTGCCAAAGGCGGTTCATGGACCCTTGAAATCTCATGGACATAGTTTCAAAAGTATTGTTCTGATTCCTTTTGTCACCTTTTCTTTCCCTTCAACTTTAGGGAAAAAAAAAACCCTCAAATTAAAGCTTCTTGAAATGTGCGCCTCAAAATCTAGAATTTAGATTTATGTCATTGGAAATCCCAATTTGATAAGAAAGCTTGCACAATCTTTCATTTCTTTCTTCTTTCTTTTCTCCCCCTTTTTTAAAAAGACCAAGTGAATCGTTAGGAGAGCTTTTGTAAGAGTTCTTTGCAAAGCTTTCTGATTTTAGCACACTCTTCATTCATAATTTTTCACTTACTTACTGGACGTTTGCAGGGCAATATTATTAAGAGATTCTTGAGCCAAAATAGCAACCATCCCTTCCCCTCCCCCCACTTTTCACTATAGAGTTGGCACGAATAGTTCCTCCACAGAGTTGTTTACTCTACATTTATAGCTGCCTTAAATAGAAATACTGTGAAACACTATTATTTTCATATAACACAAAAATCACTGGTTACAGCCTCCAATAGTACTGATGCAGGGAAAATGACTTGCATATTTTCCATGACCAAAAGTTAGCAACGATTGCCCAATTGCAGATGACTACAGAATATTATGCCAAGTCCCACACAACAAATAAATTTTAGTGCAACGATGTAATATGTGTTCTGTTGGGACACTCAATTGCTTTGAGTCCCATACAGCATCCGATTAAAAAGAGAGCACAAGAGAGGGAGCGGAAAAGTTCAATTAGAGGATACAGAAAGCGCGTAGGAGATCTAGGTTGAGATCAGAAACACAATCAAGTAAACACTCGCGAGTTATACGTTACAAAGACTAATTCTGAAGAACAAAATTCACTGGTCTTTTTTAAAACCTCTAACACTAGAAATAGATTTTGCTCATCCAATGGGAAATGAAATATTTATACTAATGCAGACTATGATAGTAATCACTCAAGAAATGGATTCCCCCTTTTCCCACCCATGACCAACCCTAATTCCCTCTGAGACTCAGTGGAATAGGAAGATCAGCGTGTTTATAGATATTATGCCTAATACAATGTGTCTTCTCTATCTTACTCATGAATGCTCAAAACAGTACTATCAAGTGTTGGCTTCTCCTTCGTCAAAGACATAGTTGAGCTGTATGACGGTGCTGATGAAATCGCCAAGTTCTACAAAATCGGCAGTGACGATATTGATGCCGCTCTCTCCTGGCTTCTGTGTGCGGACCCACTGCATCATGGCAGGCAGAGCTCTGAGAAAGGAGAGAAAAAGAGAAGTCACAGAGGGCAAGATACTGCTTTCCAGCTCACAATCCCCAGGCTTCCCTTTAGTATTCTACCTTATTAAGATAAATGTCCCAGCTACAGAATGGAGAAACAGGGCCAAATGGACAATGGTAAGTGCTTAACTTCAGCAGAGGCTCTGTGGGAGGAGTATTCACCATATTGGCCTCTATTGATTGTGGCATTTTGGAGATCTCGGGTGCTGTGAGACTTTAGAGTGAAGCTTCTCCTCTAAGAAGACATTCTGTCACTTGCATTTTGGTTTGACACCGTGTAACTGCAAACTCTGCAAAGTGATGGGTGGCTAAGGTCAGAGATGCATGCATGCACTTAGCAAACATTTACTATAGTCCCACTATTTTCAGGAAATGTGCTAGACATTGTACGTAGGCGTGACAGCAGAAATCCCTGCATTTGAAGAGTTGATGATTTGATGGTGGGCAGGCAGGTGGGCAAGAGAAGAAAATATTAATATATTACAACCAGGGCTCATTCTTTTAAACATACCTATTATATATACTTAATCCTCACCTGAGGATATGCTTATTGATTTTAGAGAGAGGAGAAGGGGGAAAGAGAGACAAAGATTGATATGAGAGAGAAACATCACTGGTTGCCTCCTGTACGCTCCCCAACTGGGGATCAAACCCGCAACCTAAGTATGCACCATGACCAGGAACTGAACCTACAACTTTTGGTGTATGGGATGATGCTCCAACCAACTTAGCCACCCATCCAGGGCAAGCACCTATTACATTTTAATCACCATTGAAAGTACTTAAAAAACTTGAATGCACAAAATAGATAAAAATTTCCACCATTATGGAGCTTATATTCTAATAAGGAGAGACAGACATTAAAAAATAATCATAAGTAAATTATATCATTTGATTGGATGGAATAAGTGCTATAAAATAAGAGCAGAAAATGGATAGGAGTGTATAGGTAGAGAGGAGTGGCACAAACTGCAAGTTAAAAAGGGTAGTTTATAGGCCTCATTGTTAAGGGGACATTTCTGCAAAGGCTGGGAGGAGACAAGGAAGTTAGTCCAGGGATTAACATGGATTTCCAGAGAAAGCATTTCAGCTACTACTGTAGACCTAATGGGGTTGCATGCTTACACTTGGAGAAAGAAAAGAGAGCAGTGAGATTCAAAGTCAGAGGGATAATGAGGAAAGGGTGTAGGGTACTATAGGACATTATATGGGCTTTGAGTGAAATGGGGAGTCTTTGGAAGATCTTGAGCAGAAGAGTGGTGTGAGCTGATTTTTATTATAGAAGATGGTTCATGACCATAACAGCATAGGGGAGAGACCCCTGGCCCAGCCTGGGAAGTCAAGAAAAACTTTTCACAAGAATGCTCCCTGAATGTGGCAGGATCAGTAGGAATGCAGGATGGAGACTGGTGTAATGAGTTTTCAGGCAGAGGATACACCACTTCTTTATTGGCAGAGGTCCATGTGTCCTCAGGAGTAGAAGATGCAAACACAAAAATACAGGTGATGGTAAGAATGATACACAATATCCTATGACAGCACATTGAAGGAAAATCTGCTATGATGAGATGGCAGGAAGGGAGGGCTCCATGACAAAGGGATAAATAAACTGGCCTGAGAGGTGAGAGTACAGTAACAAAGAGCACATGTGAACATTAAATTTGTGGATGAGATGGAGAAGCAAAGACAAAGAGAAGGGAGAGGAGGAAGACAAAATGATACAGTTAAGAATCTCAAAGAAGTTATATCACAAAATTTAAAGAAGTCTTAAAGATATTGGATAAGAAAGAACCAGGTGAGAGAAGGCTTTCAAAAATCTAGAACAACTGAAAGCTACTAACCAGGGAAATAATATGCTTAAATTTGTAACTGGGAGAGATTAGTTGCCTTCAGTGTGGACAAATGAATGGGAGAGGGGAAGACTAGGAATCCAGATGAGTCAATAGTATCTTAAGTTCCAGTGGCAGCAATAGATAGATTTGAAAAGAACCTAGGAAAGAAAATTGACAATATTGATTGGTGTGGGATTGGATGTAGATGGAGAGGGAGAAATAGGCGATGATGATGCCTAGATTTTTAGCAGTATTCTGGCAGCTAAACATCATTCACTAATCCTGCAGAGATAGGAGCGAAAGCTTTCCAGTGGATGTGCTAAGTTCAGTCTGAGACATACTGTCAGTCATTCCAGATGACTTTGAGAAACATGAGTTGAGATCTCAATTGGTGGTTAAGTCAGGTCTGATATTCAGAACACAGAGCTGGTCAGGAGCCATTACATAGAGCTACTAGTTGGGGCTGCGAGAATGAATAAAATTAGCTGGGAAGATTATGTAGAGAGGAAGAGAAGAGAAAATCTGAAGATCAGCAGAAATGAGTAGAAAGTTGATGAGTGGATGATAAGGGATGAGTAGAAAAGTTGAGTCAATGAAAGAGAAAGAAGTAGACACAGGACAGGAGGAAAATCAGGATCATGTGGTGTCATCAAAATCAAGGTAAAAAGAAACCATGCTCTTTGGGGTTCATGAGGTTAAAGCACGGAATGCAGTTCAGGTAATCCATGTGCATTTCCCCAGATCTCAGGAAGTGTACCTAGTGTAAATACACTCAGCCCACTCAGGCAGAACTGGATCAACCGCCTTGAACTACATTACTCTCACGGGTAATACTGTAAAAATTGTGATCCATATTTATCAGCATATACATTTTTCTGTTGGACACAGAGGATCCAGTTGCTTCTAAAACAGCATACAATGTATCTAAAGTGCCCAATGCCTTCAGAAAATAAACTGGCAGGTGGAGAAATGGGGTCCCTCATGGCAACAGTTTCAGAAGAGAATTCGATGTTAAGATGAAAAATCTGGATCCCTAGCGCTCAGACATAGCATATTCAAGCTCATTAGAGAGAGGAATGCTGTGGCAATGTGTGTGCAGCCACTTGGAGTTGAATTGCATTACTTTCTCTTCTGGACTTGCTAGAGCAGGTGACACATTCCTGCTGTAACTGTGGCATCACCTGGGCATTGTAGGAAAAGCAGACAGTCTTTGGAGAAAGTATCAGAACCAGTGCATTTCCTGGGAAGAATGCTTGTCCAATAGATACACTCGGCTGGGGAGGTGAGATTGGGGAGTGAACAAGCCTGGTGCCGAGGCCAGTGCTGACTCTGATTTAACCTTAACTGAGTGTGTGGTTCACCAGATCCCTGGGTACTGAGGTAACAAGTCATGGAAAGTCCCAGAGCAACCAAATTCCTATCTTAGAACCACAACCATCACAGAAGCCCCTCCTCAGATGTCTTCTACTACTCTAAGATTAGAATTCCTGGGCCTGAATTGGGAGCAATAAGTTGTTATTTTCATGGAGAGACATTAGAACACAAGAGTGCTCTTCTGTGTTTCTCTGTCAAGTTGATTGCTTTGAGAATTGATGAAACATCATAGCTTATGGTCCTCATATAAAATATAAGTTTTACATTTAAAATACCGCTTTTGTGAGTGATGGGAGTATTTCTACCTTTCTGTTCAGATGTATTTTCCTAAAGTCAATACAACACCAAAGATAAAACAACCAATAATGTCAAATTAAATCTCAAATATTCAGAAGTCTTAAGTAGAATCATGCTAAACAAAAAGACTCAATATGCTTGATTGATACTAGCAAATGCAACTCAAGGTACAATAATTATTTAGAAAAGCATTTTTAACCTTTTTTCATTATTGCCCCCCATGAAGCCCTTTAATTAAATTGATTGGGGTGATATTGGTTAATAAGATCACATAGGGTTCAAGTGCATATTTCTATGACACATGATCTGCATATTGCATTGTGTGTCCACCACCCAAAGTCAAATTATCATCTGTCACCATGTATTTGGCCCCTTTCACTCATTACTACCTTCCCACCCCCCTTCCCTCTGATAACCACCATATTTTTGTCTGTGTCTATGAGTTTCTGTTTGTTAATTTTTCACATTTGTTCATTTGTTACTTTCAGTTTTATGTCCCACATATGAGTGAAACTATATGGCTCTTAGCTTTTTCTGTCTGACACTTTGCTTAGCATGATATTCTCAAGATCCATCCATGTTGTCACAAATGTCAGTATTCCATCTTTTCTTATGACTGAGTAGTATATGAAGTCTGTCCAGAAAACGTCCAGCCATTGTTAATAAAATGAGAACACTTTGTGCAACATTGATGCAACCTGGAAGCCAAGGAGAGTGGACTGGAATGTGCATGTGTGAACAATGATGACTTCACTGTACTAGTCAGTGGGGGCAGTAGACGCCATTAAGTAAGCATGTGCACCGTGTGGCCATTGCATTCAAAATGATTGAGTGAAGAGAGCAAGGAATCTGCGTCAAATGCTACATTAAGCCTTTACCATTCTTGCATGGAAACTATTCAGATGATTCAGAATGCCGCAGCTATGGGCAACTAGTGATTGGCAGCTTTATCATGACAACACACCTGCTTATGCATCACATCTTGTGCAGAGTTTTTTGGTGAAACATCAAATCACCCAGGTGACTCAGCCCCTCTACAGCCCAGATTTGGCACCCTGAGACTTCTGGCTTTTCCCCAAACTAAAATCACCTTTGAAAGGGAAGGGATTTCAGACCGTAGATGAGATTTAGGAAAATACAATGGGGCAGCTGATGGCAATTGGGAGAACTGTATGAGGTCCCAAGGTGACTATTTTCAAGGGGGCTGAGGCACCATTGTCCTATGTACAATGCTTTTTGTATTTTATATCTTCTTCAATAAGTGTCTCTATTTTCCATATTACATGGCTAGATACCTTTCAGAGAGACCTCGTATATGTACCACATTTTCTTTACCCAATCATCTATTATAGGACTGCTTTTTACATGTCAATGTGACCCCAGTAAAATGGCTTAAAATAAAAACATATGAGCATGAAAGAGATGATATGATGGGAAGTACAAGGTGACCAGAGAGTAGAGGCCTTGGAGGTGTGGGGACAGCAGGCTGACGGACTAGAGTATGAAAGGGACAGGACAATACTTTGGTCAGACTGTAAAGACCTCCGTGGACAGCCTGTGGAGTCATATGTGTGCCCTTGAAGGTGTGTCATGGGCTTTGTACAATTAAAGAGGAGTTGTTTGATTTCCCAGGTGAAGAAGAATCTAACACTAATTCCAAACAAAGGGTGCCATCCAGTGACACTGAAGTTTGTATTCTGTCCATAGACAGCAAGCTCACTGTCTCCCTTTTAAAGTTGCCAGATGGCTACGAGATCCTAAAGAGCATGCGCTCATTCATTCTTCATATTGCCTCCACCTCTATAGAGAAAACGTTTCTAGCTGAAATTTGAAAGATGTTCACCAACATTATGAAGAAAAACATATTTTAAATGAGTTATATAATCTGAAGTTATTATTAAATTCTCTTTGAATTTGTACACTAATAACTTAGTATCTATTTATGGAATGGTCTCCTTTGGTATAGAAAGATAGGATTAGACTGTAATGGTGTCTTACAAATGTCCCTCCTCTTTTCTTATTCTGTTTTATTAGATGCTGGATTTATAGTGTAGATTTAGACTATTTACTTGTGAGACCTCACTGACGACCAGGGGAATCATGTCAAGATAAGTAAAAATTTAAGTGAAATCATAGTACATATCTAACCTGGATCCAGACTATTTCTACTCAAGTCCCAGTACCAGCATTTTTTATGAATTAGTTAACACTCTAAGCCTCAGTTTTACCACCTGTTAAAAGGGCATAATAATGAGGATTAAGGTAGTTAGTACGTGTAGAGTGCTTAGATGAGTGCCCGGATCTCTATAATTGGAATTGTGCTGAATACTCACTGAGTGACACCCTGTGCACTGCCCTCCCCCAGAGCTACAGAGTCTGAAGAAGGAAGATGGCAGGGAATTCTGAAAGCAGCGCCCAGCCATAATACACTTGTAATGTAAGAATGAGCCTGATTTGGTCTGATTCCAATCAAAGTCAGAAAGGGGGTTGGGGGACACCCTCGTGCTGTCAGGGCAAGACTGGTGGTGAGGCCTTGGGGAAAATCTCCTTGGAAACGCTTTGTTCTGTGCACACAGTTGTGGCAAACATCCGAGCATGCTTTTCCTATCATAGATTCTAAATTATGTTGGTAAAAGAGCTGGTGCAGAACTAAAACTTGGTACATGAAGCCTCAAATCCCCTCTCTGGTATGTGGAGCTCTCCTGAAGAAAGGCGTCTTCAAACAAATTTCAGGTTTCTTAGAAGAGAAACAGGCAAATCTATAGAAATCAGACAACTCCCTTCAAGGGAGTAACGGGGTGAGAGATGTGAGAGGCAGAGATCTTCTGATGTTCTGGCTTTGAGACCTGGTTTTGAAAAGATTTAAAGCAAAAGATTTAGGAGTTGGAAGTACGGACATCAGTAACCCTCAATGTGCTGACCTTGACTTGTTAATTCATGTCAGGGTCATGAAATTAATTCGATCTCCTACTCAGAACACTTCAATCACCTCTCAGTGCTTTTATGATGAAAATAAAAATCTTTAACTGACCTACAGAGCCCTGAACAATGGCCAGCAGTGGCTCCTCTGGTGTCATCTCCGGTCACTCTCTCCATCACCGAATTCTAGCCACATGTCTCCACCAGCCTACCTTTCCTCAGGGGACTTTGCGAACGCTGCTGTTGTGTGTTGCTTCCCCCGCCCTGCCCATTCACTTGGACAACTCACTCGTCTTTCAGGTGATATTTAAACCGTCACGTCACAACGGTAGTCAGAATCGTAATTACACTAGCGTGTTTAACAGACTCCTGTCTCCCCAACTAGACTGCAGCCTCTCTGGGCACAAGCACTGTCTGTCTTCTCCCTGTCATCCTCCCAGTCCTTAGCGTAGGGCCTGGCGTAGCAAGGTCTCAGTAAATATGTGTTGAATGCACGAACAAGGTTGACTTTCAGAAACAAATACTCTGTTTTTAGAATAGAAGTATATGCAGTGATATCATTCATGAAAAGCCTCTTCTGTTTTCCTTGCCATGGTTACTGTCCCAGATTTCAGTTTGTCAATTCACTATTTGTTTGAGTAGAAAAATGTTTTCAAACCACCTTGAAGGATTTTAACTCTTCTGTACTTGGCAGGTCTCACTTGAAAAGTTTCAAATTCACCACTCAATTTGCAAAACAAATTTTTCTGCATTACACATCCAGTGCCATGAGGTTCTGTGTTAATGATGATGACAGGAATTATCATCATCTTAATAAGTACAAAGTTTATTAGAGTTAAATTTAATTCATCAGATTTCTTTAGTTATCCATGTCTCATTAATTGTAATTGTGAAATATGATTACATAATTTAATTAATTAGATTTAAATGATTAGACCTTTATTAGGAATCGAGGTGAAATTCCTATTCAAGGGTACACATGCATACAGGTAACACTTTTACAATGAAGGCATTTTTATATGCTACTTTTCTAACTTCCCTAAATTTTCATTTTCTAGTTATGAATAAACAATTGTAGATAATAAAGCATGTCTTTTAGCAAATTTTATTTGAATGCATTTATTTTGAATCAAATGTTTAAGTGAATGAAATAGAATTCTTCAAAATCAGTTCATTAATTTTTCCCGAGCTCTTAGACGGACTGGGGATAAAGACTACTATGAACGTGTCAGAGCCTGGCTACTGCTCATCCCACACTCAGCCTCTCCTAAGAAATGCAGGCTTAATTGACAAAGTTTAAAATAATGATCATTGATCTTTTCTTCTCCTGAAAAACTGGGTCAGCCAGGAGCAACTAATTAAAATCAAGTCTGAGACATTTTAAAATGTGATTTTCTGTCAATTTGGGCATTTCTGAAAGCTTGGAACAAAGCTGTGGTACATTTATACAATGGAATACTATGCTGCCATAAAGAGGAAACCTTATCTTTTGTGACAACATAGATGAACCTGGAGATTATTATGCTAAGTGAAATAAGCCAGTTAGAGAAAGACAAATGTTATATGACCTCACTTACATGTGAAATCTAATGAACTAAATAAACTGATGAACAAAATAGAAACAGAGGCATAGAGACGCGGAACAGACTGACCGATCTGAGGGGTAGCAGAGAGGGGACTGGATGAAAGAAGGTGAAGGAATTAGCCAAAGGATATACATGCATGACCCATGGATGCAGGCAACAGTGTGGTGAAGGCCAGAGGGAAGGTGGGTCAGGGGCTAGGTGGAAGTGGGCAAGGGGGCATTAAATGGGGACATCTGTAATAGTGACAACAATAAAAAATAAATAAAATGATCTTAAGTAAAAAAAAGGGAAAAGAAAGAAAATGTAATAAAAAAAGACAAAAAAAAAGAAACACTTGCTCAAAAGGTTGGCATTTCATACACTGAAGCACCAGCAATAAAAAGCAGGGCCTTGGCAGCTGCAGATTTCAACCCGGCAGGGCTTCAGAATAACCTCAGGTGGACACACCCACACACGTCAGAAATCGTAACTTCTGTAAACACAGGGCATGTCATTTTTGCCTAAAACTGTTTCTGTTCAAAAAGCAGCACATCTGATTTATGTCTGATGAAAAAGCTCACTTTTTAAAAAAATTTTTCCCCCTAAAATTGCACTTAAAGCATGAAATCCCACGAATTACCGGTAAAACAATGGCCTGACAAGCAACTCTGGAGATTTTAGAAGGGCCTGTGCTCTCCTGCATGGGAGACTAAGGCCCTCCCCGGACTTCTTATGACCTGCACTATGTGCCTTCAGAACGAAATTGCTACCACCACTTAGGGGTAAAGCAGGAAGTAATCCAAGGCCCCGCTGAACAGGTAGTCAATTTGGATTTTTCCCTCAGTAGCTGTGAAACAAAGAAACCCCTCTCCACTTGACTTTCCCAGGTTCTCTGCTCAAATCAAGTTCAAACTCCATTCATAGCTTGATAGCAACATCTATTCTGCAAGTATTTATAAAGCACCTATTATGTGCTGTACATTATTGTGTGTGCTGGGACGCCACGGTCTTCAGAAACTGAAACCCCCCTGCCCTCCTGGGACCTACAGTCCAGGGACAGAGAGAGAACTTTATTAAAAACAAACAAAATCGATCACATCAACTTTATTGGTGTTGATGGAATCTGGCCTTGACTACAGCACTGTGTTTTATTTATACCTTACATAAATTATGCAGACCCTTCACTCCCAGTGTCCCCTAACTGCAACATTAAGAGTAGTCACACTCAGAGGCAGACACACTCATACACAAGGCACTGATGCATGTGTGCCTTGAGGGTGTCATTCAAACATAAGGTGCAGAGTTAGTCACAAAGACCTGGTTACAGCCCTGAGCACAGACACGTCCTGGGAGTCACAAGAGCTGCTGTCACACCAGGAATACTGGGCTCTGGGAAGGACCAGCCTTCACCACCACCCTAACTATACTAGCGGCTTTACGTTGTCAAAGGGACCAATTCCAAGTCCTCGGGAGCACACAGGAGCTATCTCACCTCCTTCCCATGCCTGGCAGGTTGTTAGTTCATTTATTTCCATTTAACAAAAAGCGATGCAGTCTACTCAAAGCAGAAGACGCCTTCTGTTTCTTCTGATGGAGGCAACAGCAGCCTGCCTTACTGTGGCATGGAAGAAACCCGTTACAAATCCACTTTCCAGGAACATATGGTTCATCTGAACTCCCAGAAAAATGGTGTTTACAGTTCATAACATGTCCTTGTCCTCAGGCTCCTCGTGTGCTCCCAGCCAACGTTTCAGAAAAAGCCGTAAACCTGGTGAGGAGACAGCCTGCGAGCTCAGCCGGCCCTCCGACTGGGCCTCCTGCTGTGCACACTCTTCTGTCTGCTAATTTTCTGAGGGAGCCAAGGAAGAAAGGAAGCTTTGCAAATTCTACACAAAGAGACCCTCCAGCACGTTAAGATTCAGACTGTCGGCAGGCAGACAATGGGGTTTCTTCCAGAGCAGAGTCTCTGCAGGAACAACGCTTCTGGGTGGGGTCAAGCGCTGCTCTCACCTCAGCCTCGTCCTCAGTACCAAAGAGCCCCGCAGCCAGTGTGAACGCCCAGGACCTGGGGTACTCAAAGTCCGGAGCAAGTGCCTTTACTCTGACCACAGGGTTGCTGCGTGGGGCCCCTGCCCTGCCTTTCTCCTCTTCAGAGAGGTTTCCATTTGCTAAGAAAGAGTTGCTGCTAAGTTTCTGCTGAAAGGAAATGCCACATTTCTGTTTTCGCTTGAGACCAACATCTTAAGGACCATCTAATTTGTCCCTTGGCTTTCAATGGTTCCCAACCAATGGTGGGTATCCTGGACCTAGACATCAGAGGTGGCAATGTTGAAAGCCATGACAAAGATCGGTCACCTGAGCAGTGTGGTCCCGCCAGTGAGCTGAATTGCCACTCTTCTGTAGTGCAGCGGGGTCATTTTATCAACTCAGTTTTCATCTCAAATACCTGTGGCTTATGGGAAGTTTAACTGGAATTCTGTATGCCTTTAATTTTAACAATGGGGAAATAAGTTTTTACTTATATACATTTATTAAGGGCAGAAGGGCCTTGGGAGGGAACATGGTGTAGGAAAAATGGCTTTGAGGGTGAGATCCTGGGCACTGTTGGTCTCCAGCACATTCATCTATTCCCTAATCATGTTGCCACATATTCACTGAGCACCTACTATGCAGCAGTTGCTGGGGTGGATTCAGGGATGAATTGGATATGGTTCTTGCCTTAATTATGAAACTAATTCCAGAATCACCTGCACTGCTACCAATAGCTCTGAATAGCTTTGCCTGGAAACATTAAAAAATGAAGATGTCCATAAAGCCTCTTGGCTCATGAACTGGCTGCTGGCCTCTTTCTTGGCACAAAGTCCAATTCCAATGGAAATATTCCATGGACTCTTATAAATGCATGAGGCTAAATAAAACTACTCTCCAAGAAGTCATACGTTAAGTAGGTATTTACCAGATGGACTGGCTACAGTCAATACAGGGGCAATTGAAGGAGCAAGAGCTTTTGAGTCAGACTGAGCTGTATGTGAGTTACTAATAACGCACGGCCCCGGGAAGGGTATTTAACCTCCCTGTTGCTTATTTTCCTCATTGTCAATGGGGATTATAGTAGCACATCTTTCATAGGGTTTTTGTAAGAATGAAACCTAACAATAACATGTAGTAGGAGGTATAACAAAGAGGTTAGGAACTAGGACTTTGGGGCAGACTGTCTGAATTTGGACCCTGGTACTCTCAGTTAGATGTACTTGTATTACTTTAGAAAGTCACTTAACCTTTTCCTAGCTTCAGTTTTCTCACTCATGAAAGAGAATAAAAAGAGTAAATTAATGTGAAGATTAAATGGAAAAACATGCATATAAAATTTAACACAATACCTGAGAGATAAGAACTCAATAACTCTTAGCTGTTAGTCCTTTTTTAGTGTTAATGGCTAAAGTGCTTGTCATCTACTACACAGTAAGGAAATGTTAGTCACCTTCATTTTTCCTACTTTTAGGTCACTTTCAGGGAAGTGGCTGGGAGAGTTGGTCTGTGTACTGATGTGCAATGACTGCTGGCGTGAGTTGCCCACACCTTCCCTTCCAGATTGGGGGTGTCCATCCTCCAGCTGCCAGAGTGTTGCTGGTTGTCAGCACTCAGCTGAGTTTCTGTCCAAGAACTCAGCCAAAGAGAGCCACCTCAGCCAAGGTCACACACCCTCTCTGGAGACAACCTGCAGCCAACGACTGATTTTGGGGGAGCAGGGTGTGATGCCACTTGGTTCCAGGGGAGAACAGCTCTGAAAGCCCATCCAAGATCCCAACTTTCCTGTAGGTTTGGGTGAAGCCTTTGCTCTGACTGCATCACCTGGCCCTCCACCCAGTCCTGTTTTCTTCCCTCTCCCATAGACACTGTCCCAAGGGAACTCAGGATAAAACCGCTACACACGAATCTCCACACCTCAGAGTTTGTCTCTGGGGAAACCCTACCTACAAGTCTACGATGTGACAGCAGGAAATTGTGGTCAGTAGATTCTCCCCTCCTCACTCCACTCCCGCCACCCCATCCAACCTGGCCTTTGGCAACCCTAATGAGATAAAAAGATTAAAGCCACATTTCCATTTCAAAAATGTAAGGTAAATCCAGGCTGGTTTGAGGATGGGTTTGTTGTTTTCACAGTGAAGAGGGGAATCACCTGAAAAATACTGCACTCACATTTAGTGCTATGCTCTGTGCAGACTCATGTGGGGACCTCTGCCTCCTCTGGCAGAGGAGAGGCCACCAAAGCCAGACTACTTAGAAACGGTGACCATATAGTTTTACTTTCAGTTTTCTGTTAGGATTTTCCTCTGTATACCATTAAGCTTTGAATCACATATCAGAGGCTCAGAAAACCTACACCAACTTCTAAAGAAAACATGGCCACTCTGCTGGGAGACTTTCCAGTCCCAGCTGCCCAGCCGAGGCTGCGGGATTTATTTTATCATCACAGCCTTTTGCATATAGTACTTTGTGCAATTTCATGTCTGTGATATATGCTTTCAAAGGTTTGGCTACAGCATGCGAAGTAGATGTTCAAACTCCCAAAGTAGATATTCAATTTCCAAAAAGCCGAATTCAGAAATTTCCCATTCTCGAGAGAAAAAGCTAACAGGCAGAATGAACACAAACAAAATGTAATTTGGTCCTGATAACCCAGGTGCTAATATGGTCCAGTGTCTGTGGGCAATGTAATCACGTATAATTATCAGGGGAGATTTCTTTGGCCTTTTCCCCTTTAATCAGTGACAACTGCAGGTGCAAAGGGTAGATGAATATGTCATATGTTCTGTAAGATAATAATATTCATTAGGCTCTGATTCTATAATTTCCTCCTGACAGCAGTCTTACTAGTCAGAGTCTTTTATTAGCACCAAAAGGGTACAAAATTTTAAGTCACTTAGGCTGAGAAGAGAGTTTTCTGTTGTGTTATCTGTTGGTTATATCTTTGGGAAATCATGTCACCTGACACTTTTTAACATTGGCCACTTTAGCATTCCTTGACAACATAGAAGATTCCTAGGAACTTAATAACATGCAATAAATATTGCCAAGCCATACAGGTGCTATAAGTGTGTCGTGTTTGTTAACTCTACCTCCCTCTTCCTTGTATATGTCCTCCTTGTCACCTTCACTAAAGTGACAGAAGGTATCAGATTTGAAAATGTCCTTAGGATGTTCATAAACAGTGACCACATTTGGGATAAAAATGTTTCCTACACTTGAGTTCCATGTGACAATGCCTCACGAGATATGGAAAGATATTCTTAAGACAAATAAAAATTCCTTTGGTCAAATACATGTAGGTAATATCGAAGCCTCTATGATGTTCACAATATACATAACAGTACATTAAGCACACTACCATATTAAGGACACGGAGACATTATTGACATAAGTTAGGAACTTATTTCTCTGATTTTAAACTGACGTTTCCCAAACTTATCTGTTTCCAAGAACAGTCCCAAAACCACCAACACACACACACACACACACACACACACACACACACACACACTTTTTATTTCTTCCTAAAGACCACCAATAGACATCAAGTGGACCGAGTGATCCTCAGAACACTGCTCTGGAATTACTGTTGTACAGTGTCCTTTTCAAGGGCTCAATTCTACCATATGTCTCGGGGACTTGAAATTCTCACAGCCTCCTGAGTCAGACCATCTTTGCACTGCTCCCACTATGAGAAGGTTCCTTCTGACCGCTCACTAGTCTATTCCTCTTTAACATGATATTCTTTTAAATATTGGAAAATAGCTGGGCCTCTCCTACCCCACCATCTGTATCAGCCCTTCCCCATCTCAAACATCCATTTCTCTTCCTGAGACAATTCAGCTGAGAACCTTCTCATTGTCCTTGTCATGTTCTTCTAAACATTCCATTTTGTCTATACTTCCTCCAGAAGAGATACCTAAAAAATAATGCAATTTTCTACCTTGGGCGTGGAGTAGAACAGAGTATCTCCACCCTCATTCTGAGTACTGTTGTTCTCTTACTATGGTCAAAGATCTTTTTGATTATTTCTCTCTGATTGCCTCCAAGATCATTCCATTGTCACTTTTTCCCTGGAATTCTTTCACAGCTTCTCTGAAGGAGGCAGGAAATTATTAGGCAGTAGCCATTAAGGGAAAGAAACTTTACTTCTAGAAGAGCCACCACATTCTTCCCCCTCTTCAGCTCAGGGAGTCTCCCTGCTGCTTGAGAAGCTATAAAGCGTGTGCGTGGGAGATGAGGTCCGCCAGCCCTGCAGCCCAGTGCTCAAGAACGGCCTGAGGCTGGAGGGTGGCAGGAGGCTGGAGAGAAGTGGTAGCAGAGGATAGACATGAAGTTGGGATCCTTTAGGAGGCAGTAGCAATGCTATTGTCAGGGGCTGTTAGGGACACGATTTGTTTTCAAAGCATATAACCATACATGCATGTGAAGAGTGGGCCACATGCATTCTCTGCCCACCTGACTGAGTTTGCACTCCACATGTGGCAGGAGCAGGGTTTGGTAAGGTGACATAATGACAATAATGCTCTCTTTCCTCGGGGATGGTGCTCAATCTAGCTTTAATTAAGTCATTAATTAACTAGCTATTGAGTCTAAGAGTCATTGAACACAGAATGGGCTATATGAAAGACGAGCATTATTAGCAACTGTGGTTGCATTTTAGAGAAATATTTGAGAATGTGGTCCTTAGAGAACCCTTGCTAGCTAGCTAGTTATTTATTTATTTATTTATTTATTTATTTATTTATTTATATTGAATTTATTGGGGTGACATTGGTTAAAATAATCACACAGGTTTCTAGGGTATAACTGTAATAAATGTCATCTGTATATTGCACACAAAGTCTCCTTCTGTCACCATTCATTCCCTTTTTGTCTTCTTCTACCTCCCCCACCCCTTCCGTTCTGGCAATCACCATGTTATTGTCTGTGTCTGAGGTTTTATTTATTTATTTTTTGGCTTAATGCCTTCATATTTTTCACCCAGTCCCTTGACCTTAATCTATAATGCTATAAAAATGTTCCCCTCACCAAAAAAAAAGAAGTAAAATAAAATATTTCTTCATGCAGACGAGTACTGGATTAACTCAGGGGAGGTCTGCAGGGAAAAGTCTTTAGAAGTCATTATACCTAAAACTGACTCAGGCTAGAACAGAAGAGAAGACACTGCATAGGGAAGGCCAGAGGAGGGAGACTTCTGGTGGGGACATGAGGAGTTGTTAAAAATTCAGAAAAGAGTGCGGGGAGGGGTGTGTATTCTGGAATTTTCCTTAAATTCCAAAGTTCCACAGTTATACCTAAAAATGCATTAACTGCTTGACTTTATACAGATGCTGCTGTCCTGGGTCCTTCTGTCTGCAGCACCCCGTGAGATAATGAAGAAGCAGTTTCATTCAGGGTTTGAGGTGACCAGTGTGCACCCCAATCTGCCTTGTATCAGTGTGTTTGCCTGTAAGTGAATTTTGAAGTTGACTGCACACAGTGTCTCTGAAAAACAGATAACATGATACTCTGAAAGTAAATAATTAATATACTCAAATATGAGAACTATCCTAGAGGCAACAAACTATATTTTATATATAATTGACACAATATATTAACTACACAAAAGTTGTAAAACGATGTGAATGCCAGAGGTTCTCAGTTTCTCTGCTCTAGATTAGAAACACAATTATAGAAATACCATCTATTCTTCTCCGTTGTAGACTGGGAAACTTCCTTTCAAAAAAGCCAAGTTCAGACTTGAAAAGGGATGCACAAAGGGAGGTCAGCGGTGAATCAGACAGTAGCACCGGTGATGGGCCTTGCGTCGGACTGCGTGGGCCGCTGCTCCCAGGAGGGACAAGGCCATGGACGAGTCTTTTCCCCAGGTGTGAAAGGCTCTCTGACAGAGACCTGCTTCAGGGGGATGGTGCTATTTCCAAGTACTTTTTGACTAAAGGATGAAATCAGCAGGAAGGAACTTAAACAACACTGCTGCTCATTTTCTTAGAAACTCCTCTCCCACTGGAAGTCATTAAGTAGAAATCGTTTGAAAATATCTTCAAATGTGTGGCTTTCCTGGCTACTAATAATAGAATGTATTTTATAACAAGTCTTATTTCTGGTGCTCGGTTTCATGTTAGAGGGTAAAAAGGGTCTGACAATTAAACAAACAGAAATCTTAATATCCTACTGAAGTAAGGTATTCTAAATAAACGAAAACAAAGTTTCTGCTAAAATACCATGTTTGAATGCTGCTCATTACTATGACTGTTGACAAATACAAGAAGGTACACGTGCTGATTTACTTTTATTAGCGACATTACGCTACTATATCTGGTGGGATTGAGTGGGCAACTAAGTCAGTAAGATTGACTTGAGAACTGTGAATCTTTGACTCTCAGCCTGGCTCTGCTACTAACAGGCTATTCATGGTGGACAACACCATCAATACCACATTTCTGCACTGTTACATTAATGTCCAGAAGGAGCAGCTTCCTTCCTGACTATAAAAAGTCATTCCTGACCCTGCGCTGTGACCCCACTTGAACTATGTCTGCAAGTCATTGATTCTCTGTGCAAAGTGCAGGATGAAAATACATCACTCCCACTCAGGGTTATTAGGAAGCTCAGATGTAATCATGACTGTGAACACCCTTGAAAATTGCAAAGTGCCCTCCAATTTACGCTGTTAAATAAATTATTTGGGATTATGTAAACTGGAAATCCTCCTGGCCCTCAGCTGAACTTCTCTCTTGGAAATGGGTTGGACTGCCCTTGGGTTTTCCATCTTTGTGCATCACTCCTCTTCCCTTATTTCGAGGCTGTAAAGGGTAGTGGATAAACAGTCAAAGTCATGGCAGAAAAGAGTTTCTATCACTCTTTCTTTCGACATTTCTTAGAATCTCCTGCATGTTACTAATTTCAGATAACTTGAATCTAAAAAGACGTGAAGCCATCCCGTCACTATTGAGATGCCAGTACCGCTTAGGGCCCAGACAGCTCAACTGGGTTGCATAGGAGCTGATTTTAGCCATGTTTTCTTGATCAAGATGAGTCCAAAGTCCTCTCGAGTTGGAGTCTCCACCATCCACAAGAAGGCTTGGTTCCATCCATGGCAATAAATGACTCTCGATGATGGGGCTGAGGTCTGGTGAGCCCTTGTCTTCTCATCTGTCTACTCAATCACAAACTGGGTAGCCAGAAAGGGATCTGCCCCTTTTGGAAACGAGCACAGCAGCATGCGGGTATGATTTTGAGAGCCCTGTCCCTGACAGGTTGTTCCATATATTCTCTGATGAATCAAGCCATGGTTAACAAGAGCTCAAGCAGAGCATCCCACTCTGGGTATGTGTATGTGGAGACCACTGTATACACCAGAGTGATGTAGAGAGGTTTTCCCCTTCAAATAGAGAGATTATCCTTCATCAAACAATCTGAATATTTTTGTTTACTTAAAATCTAGTTGTTTTGCTTCAGAACTCTTTTTTTACATACATAGAAAAAAATTAAAGCCCAAACAAAATATTTCCAAGTATCCGATGAATAATTTGAAAATGAATTGCTTTTAGGCAAAAGGAAAAATAACTTTGTTTATATGCAATGTAAATCTCTTTCTTTGGGCTGAAATCAACGGTCAATTCAGTTCCAAAGTCAAAATCTCTAATCTCAGAAGGTAGTTTCATGTTTGTTAAATCTCAAAAATCACTAAACTTAGTATGTATCTACATCCTGAGCATTGGATTTAAATAATTTCAAACCATAATACAAGTCTAGGCTAAGAATATTTTTAGTTGCAATGAAAATCCGGTGTGTTTAAACCTGGAGAAAATAAAGAATGGCATCATCTATTAGTAAATTCTGACATTTTTCTTATGATCTTAATGAAAATGTTTTTCAATGTCGAGTTACAGTCATATTAAAACCCAAGCCCAACCCCTAAAGCCCAAGCGTATATTTGCTATACGCAAGGCAAACATTTTCATGAATTGTGTTATTTACTTGCTTAAGCCGAACTGGATGGCTCATTTGTTTGAGAAGAGAGTTTCCTCTTTACACTTTGGGCATGTATTTCAATTTCAGACAAGTAACAAAAACTATAGCTTTTCTACCATCTTGTATTTGCTCTAAGTCTTAAATGGCATCCATGATTCTCCATTTGCCATAAAACATTACCTTGGACTGAAGAAATAATCTTTCTAAATCGATGTTCTGAATTAATGGACATGTTTAAAAGGAATGATGTCAGATGGAGTTCTAAAACATGAATAATAAATTGGTCATAAAGGCCAAGCATTAAGCTGGCATTTAGAATCATCACCATGAACACAGGATAGAAGAAGGCAAACAGTAGTCTGTCCAACAGTTTATTGACATATTTGACCAAAAGAATGAGTGCCAAGTCAACCATCCAGAAATGCAACTTATTTTTGGAAAGAGTAGACTCAATAGTTAAGGCTTTAGATTTCTTCAGCTCTTATTCAAATAGTAGGTAGGACTCCTTACATTTCTTTTGTTTCTTTTTCCACAGCAAAATGAAAATATGAACTCCAAGTGATTAATTAAAGAAATACTTGAATCTAAAATCAAAAGTCTATTTCGATTTTGCCACTTAAGGAAATAGTTATTTTTGTTATAAGTTTTATCCTCAGCATAGCTCCTGATATTTTTCTCTTATAATTTTATTTTAATTTATTAGTTTGCCTAAGAATTATTTTAGATGAGAAATGTATAAATGCAACTGATGTCTATGGGTCACGTGAAAAATTTCAGCTCAAATCTGCAACCTATGTTGACTATCATTTAGGAAAAGCTCCCTAATTCATGCAGAGTAAGCCACATTTTAAAAATCACAATTTTCTTTTGCTTCATATGGTTAAAAATTATATTTGTGTGGCATTAAATTGAACATTCATTCATTCGTTCATTCATTCATTTGATTCAAGACATATGTGATGCCCTCCAAAGCTGGGATCTAGGTAATGGGGAGTTAATGGTGAATAAAATCAATTCATCACCTGCTCTTACAGAGCTC
>VMDR010008148.1:0-37600 GCA_007922815.1 Macrotus californicus | reverse complement strand
ATAAAGGGGAGTTTTAACATCAAAGAGTTTGAAAACCACTAGTCTGTGCCATTCTTTTTGGCTTTTCTATTGCATATATATTCATATTTCTCTATTTTCTGTGTGAGAGAGAGAATAAAATACAATCTGTTTATACAGATTGTAGAAACCTTCATGAGGAGCTTTTCTGGCTGTTTCATAAACTAAAATGTGGATTTATGATACACCCTAACAAAGTTCAAATAGTAACATATTCTGCTAAATCAGAAAATGTGAATTCTTGTCTTCAACCAGCTGTCCCTGTGGGGGGTGTGTATATGTGTGTAAGTGAATAGAAATCAACGTATTTGTATACCAAGATGACTGGAGAAAGGCACCCACAGATACATGTTACAGCTGTCTCTTTAAGATGGGAGTTGGGAGCGATTTTTATCACAGTTGTGTAGGGTTAGTCTGAAAGTTCAGTTTTGAATCCTGGTACCCCACCTGGTACCATTTAAAATGGGCAAATCATTTTAATCAGATACCAGTTTCCGCATCTTTATAATGGAGAGAATGAAACAAATCAACTTCCTAGAGTTGTAGTGAGCATAACAGGCAATGATTCACATTAAACACTTATAACAGTGCATTTAAGCCTTCTGTTTCCATGTTTCCAGGTCCCTTTATCTATATAATTATGTATGTATATAAAAACACACATATATGGATGTGGCTATATTCTAAGAAGCACAGTCACAATGAATGCATATGGTGTGCACTACGCTGAACATTGGTTTCTCCTTCCCAGTGAACACTTCCTGATCATCTCTTCTTATCAGCACACGTACACCTGCACCAAGTGCTTAGTCATCTCTGCCCAAGTCAGAGCGCACTTACTGATAGCGATGTCATTGTTTTGTCCTGTCTTCTACTGGGAAAACAATGCTGTAGTGAAGGCTACATTTTTATAAAACCATAAAAATAAATAATATCTTTTTTTCAGCATGGATTGGATTAGTGTGTTAAGTCTTGAGAATCCCACTGGAATTTCCAAAGGGCTATGTGTAGTTGAAAATTTGTTACTGCTTTGATTCACTTTTAATCAAGATGCTCAATTAATTTAAAAAATAGATTTAATTTTAAAATCTCAAATAATATTAATGGAGTTCATTAGCTTTTTACATTATCAAAAGGGAACTATAAAAACTTTAAAGGTAATTAGACTAAAGGATTTCTAAGGCTTCTCAGCTCTCATTTTTAAAATGTCTGAATTTTTAAATAATAATTTTACTTCTGTATTTCTTACTGTGTAATTCGATTAGTCCCATTGATAGGTAAGTCACTTTTTTCCAGATCATTGTAAAACAGTTGCTTAAAGATACTGCTCAGCGCCCTTCCTTTCCGTACTGTTTATCACTGAAACGGCCACGGTAAGCTCTCTCCCTCTAAAATGGGGGATTTGCTGTAGAGCACATAACAGAACAACAGGTATTTGAGTTCTTTGAAAAATTAAAAGCACAATTCAAATGCAGGTGTGCTAATAATGTTTTGTTATGCACGCAGAAAGCTTTCACAAACAGCTTGATTTTTTTATTATGTGTTTTGAAATTGATAGTTGTCCTTGAAAAGATTTACCAACTTGCAAAAAATAATGGACAACGGTGTGGTGATTGCAAGAGGGGAGGGGAGTGGGTGGGGGTAGAAGAGGGCAAGGGGGGACAAGTGGTGAAAAAATTTAAACACAGGGTCTGGCAGAGGTAAGACCTGCTTGAGTGTGATTGGTAGGGTAATATTATGGGTGTAATAATTGATAGTTTTAATTTGAACATTTCACCTAGAATGTCATATAGTGTGCTTGAGTGTGATACTGTTATGTTACAGAGGTACATGCTTATGATTTTGTAATAAAAGAATTTGTAATGAAAGAAGGGGCATTATTTGCGCCGGACGCTGTACATGTACCTCAGGTAAGATGTTAATAATAAGATAAACTGGGTGTGGGGAATATGGGAACCCTCTGTGCCACCTCCTCAATTACTCTCTCAAACTAAAACTGATCTAAAAAAATGGAAAAAAAAGAGATGAAAGCAACCATCTGACTCTATTTCACTGTAATCAAATTAAATTTGTATTTTATAAAGAAGAAGGATTTTTCATAGAATGAAGTTCCAAATTACAAAGGAAAATTGCATAACATATAGCACAAAGTCTGTCATCTTAAGTTTTCATTCATAGTCTTAGACATAAGTTTTATTTCACAGCTGTCTTTATAATAAAATAGACAAGAGTTTTAAGTTTTAATTTGTTGACCTTCTAATGTTGAAAAGTTAAATAGTTTGTAAAATGCACAAGTGCTGCATAAGTCATTGTTGGCATCATCAGGATGCTTCTCTGTAAAACACAGTCAGTTTATTGTCGGTAATCAGCTTGATCTGAGTAATCATTTTAAGCTTCATTTATAAAAACTAGCAAGGCGGATGTCCCAGGAATTGAATGACTAAGATTCTCTCGCTGTCAGGGACATTAGCTGTTGGGAGTGACATAGTTTTGAGAAACGCGTCTTACTTTGATCTACAGACAGTATGCTGGCTATGACTACTCGCAGCAAGGCCGGTTTGTCCCGCCAGACATGATGCAGCCACAACAGCCGTACACCGGGCAGATTTTCCAGCCAACTCAGACGTATGCTCCAGCTGCACCTCAGACATTCTACGGAAACAGCTTTGAGGATGAGCCACCGTTATTAGAAGGTCAGATCGGTTGCAACCCTTGATAATACTCTATTCCTACCTTTTGGGCACCAGTGACTGCTTTCTGGGAAGACAGTTTTTCCACGGACCAGGGTGGAAAGTGGTTTCAGGATGATTCAAGCGCATTACATTCAAGCTCACCTCTGCTGTGGGGCCCAGTTCCTAACAGGCTCGGACCAGTACCGGTCCGTGGCCTAGAGGTTGGGGATCCTGCTCCATAGTATCCAGCTGGTTAGTGAAAATAAATCTTAGTTTAGAGAAGTTGTCCTTTCCTTTAAAAGAATAATATTTTAGAAAAAGGTTTCTACTAAGTGATGCATTTTAAACAGATTATATGTGAAACCTCATTGACTCAGAAGGGACCAGATTTTTAATAGGTCTTTACAGAGTGATAATAAATATGTCAGTAGACTAGCATCAACTTTTACTTTATATTGATTAAATTCAATCTGTGGAAAAAATGAAAGGAAGTAGCATGATACTGATTATTCTACATAGAAATAAGCTGGCAGAACTAGCAACATCACTGAAAAACATGGTGGTCTTCAAATTGTATTCCAAAACCCATAAAGCAGTAGTTCTGGACATTTTTTTTTGGAGCAGGAGTATTTAATACACTTTGAAAGTATAATGAAAGCTGTGAAGACACGCATCAGAAAAATGCACACATATGCATATACAGTTTCACAGCGCCTTCAGGTATTTCTGAGGTTGCAAGTAAAGGACACCTTTCTCTTTACCCTGTCCATACATTCTTTGCTGAGAGGGTTTGTTTCATCATATTTATCCCCTTTCCCAGCACAAAACCTGAAATTGGGTACTTGTGAAATAAACAATCAGTGAAGACTCATTGAAAACCCATCCAAATAATTATGTCTGGTATTGTTAGACCCTCTTGGTGCTGGGTGTTTCATTTTGTCTCCTGTTCTAACAGAGGTTCTGGTAAACTAAGGGTATATCACAGATGCTAATTGACTTCCTTATTTTCCTTTCCTTTAGAATTAGGTATCAATTTTGACCACATTTGGCAAAAAACACTAACAGTGTTACATCCGTTAAAAGTAGCAGATGGCAGCATCATGAATGAGACTGATCTGGCAGGACCCATGGTTTTTTGCCTTGCCTTTGGAGCCACGTTGTTACTGGTAAGATTTTAGTTTCAGCTCTCGGTGTGAGATTGAGACCGTTCTTTTAATGTTCCATCGAGAGCCATTTTTGAGACTGCTTGTACGTCAGGTCTTTGATATGTTTCGAATAGTGTTGAGTTGCCTGAAATTACACTTATTCATCACATCTCCACTAATAATAAATATAGTATATTGAGGAATCATTTCTTGTTCTAATAAGTGGTCCAATTATTAGGGAAAAAACAAATAATAAATAACTAACGTGTGGCTTTGGTCCTTCATCAGAATCCCTTCTTAATTTTCAGTGATTGATAACATTTTTTAACTTACTGCTCTCATTGTTTTTTTTAATCTCTAGACCTTGAATAGTATTTTCTTGTAGTGCTGGTGGTTATTTTTCTATGTGTTATTTTGATTTTTAATGAATGGAAACATTAAAGAACAAGGCGTTTTAGTCCCTACCTCCCCCATCCCTAAGAGTGTTAAAACATCTTGAAAATGAAAAGTTGTAAAGATAATTGTTAGTATTTATTTTATCTAATGTCTCTGATAAGTGATTTAGTGAATAGATGTGGTTTTTAGTCAAAAGCTGGGCATGAACTCAGAACTCCTACTTTGTACTTGAGCTCTGATAGATAATTGTGTGCTTTCCACCCAACAATACTGTTTTGCAGATTAAGCAAGGCAGGTTATGTGAGAACACTGAAAATTTTAGAACACGGTGCTAGTTTGGAAGTTTACTATTACTATATGAGTGGATTCAGTGAACTCAGCTGAGCCCTTTTGACGTGCTCAATTGAGTATTTACAAATAAATATTCAGTCTAATAAAAATCCCAAGGATTTTTCCATTTAACATGATTTGTACAGGCATTCTTGCAATTGAGTTTTCTGTGTCAAAAATCTGACCAGGAATTTTATGAAGGCTTCTCTGAAAACTGATTTTATTATAATGTGGCCTAAATACAGTGATACAATGTTTGTCCACATAGCTTGACTAATGGTACTGTAACTCCAATTTACCTGACCTTTTACTGTGCTAAGCTTTTGTTTCTGTTTGTTTGTTTTTGGTCAAACGACTTTATAAATCAACTAACAATTTGGAAAAAATAAAGAAAGCAAACCGTACCTTCCATTACATTCCTCTTGACTAGTTGTTACTCAGTTTTCTCTTCTCCTTGTCTTCCGACAGAACTCTGGCTTCCTGCTTATCCTGGCTTTCATCTCCTAGCTCCTCTAACACACATTAAAAATGAATGATGAAATTATTTCTACTATTGAAAACATTATGGCTACATCTGCCAATGAGAATAAATTGCTTTGGAGAAGTTTTGGTGGAATTAGGTGCTTTCAAGTGATATTAGCTATTGTCCAAACATTCTGAAGGACATTCCTTCTTGTTTCTGTAGTTTATTTGCTTAAAATCAGCCAGATATCTTTTTAGAAATCTACTACTTTAGGTGATTGTACCATAATTTTGTATCTATCTGTTGAATTCCACGCCATGCCCAAATACTAACTAGGAAATGAAAAATCAAATACCTGTGTATTGGGAGGTGGATACCTTAAACTTCTTAAGAAAAATGTGAAAGCGAGCCTTTTCAGTGACTTACTCCTGTGCATAAAGAATAGATACCTGTGTAGATTTTGATGCTCATGAATTAAATGTCTTCTATATGTACCATTTTAGGTGAAGTAAGGGCAAAAATAACATATTTTTTGTCCTTTAACCTGTAATGTTTTCTTTCCATAGGCTGGCAAAATCCAGTTTGGCTATGTATATGGGATCAGTGCAATTGGATGCCTAGGAATGTTTTGTTTACTAAACTTGATGAGTATGACAGGCGTTTCATTTGGTTGTGTGGCAAGTGTCCTTGGATATTGCCTTCTTCCCATGATTCTACTTTCCAGCTTTGCAGTGATATTTTCTTTGCAGTAAGTGCTGATCTTTATTTTGGGTGTTGATTGACCAATTCTGTGTAATAGGGTTTACCTCCCTGTGAGTTTGAGATAATCACGGAGGCAACAAACATTAGGTAGTGAGTGCCCCTGTGACTGAGGAACAGGACATACTTTTCATGGAAGAACGGTGGACCTGAGGATAAATTTTTAAGTGTATTCTACCACCTCTGCTCTTACCTGTGATAAAGAACTTCGCCAGTTTTGTGCTCACTGGTATCTATAAATCAAATAGTGGTGACTGTTAATGCAGTTTTAGTGTAGAAAAGGTTAAGTTGTTAAAAAATTATATTTACTTTCTCTTTGGTATTTTTTAGACTCTGATTTCTTAAAGATGTTGGGCATGTGCTAAGTGAATGAGTAATAAACATAAACTCTATTTGGCAGCTTTTTAACTGAAAATGAAACATTTTTTGACACAAGGCTATTACTAGCCTATCATATTTTCAGATGTACTTGTAAACAGCTTAAAGTGTGTGTAGTTTCTAGATAATTTAGGTAAGGTTAAGAAGTATTGTAGAAAATGTCCTCCTGATGGCCAGCGCACAGATGCTCTCCACAGGTCAGGCCCCTCCTTGTGGCTAGTGGTGGACATGACCAGTGACCCAGCTTGTCACCCTCAGAGTTAAAGTGTAGCTTTAAGAACAGAGTGTGTAGCAACTGTCTGATACCAGAAACGTGGCCAGGTAATGGCTTTAGATACAGACGCTTCAGTGTTTCAGTGTAGAAACGGATTCACTCTTCTCATTTGTTGAGATTGGTATATTTATATTTGAATTCTATAGATGATATTGTCTACTAAAATAGTGTTTTCCAACCAGAGGCAATTTTGCTTCCAGGGGACATTTGGCAATACCTGGAGACTTTCTGGTTGTCACTACTGTGGGGGCTGCAGGGTGTTCCTGGTGTCTTATGGCTGGAGGCCATGTTTGCTTCCGAACGTCCTTACAATGCACAGAACAGCCCCTACAACAGAGCACATCCAGCCCAATGTCAGTAGTGCCAAGGTTGAGAAACCCTGTGCTGAAAGGAACAAAATGTATTCATAATTGAGCTTTTTGTCCCAACGTTAATTCAGTGTTATTGAATTCACTGTGAAATACATTTGAACATTTGGGGGAAAATATCTTGATTTTTTTTTTCTGCAGATGTGTACATGTGGATTTAAAATGCTTTTTTAAAGAATTGCTTGTTATGGTCTATTCTTACATAACTAATGTTGTCTGTTGTCTCTTTTCACTCTCTCCTTGCGTTTCCTTGTCGGCTACAGAGGAATGGTGGGAATTATTCTCACGGCTGGAATTATTGGATGGTGTAGTTTTTCTGCTTCCAAGATTTTTATTTCTGCGCTAGCCATGGAGGGACAGCAACTTCTAGTAGCATATCCTTGTGCTTTGTTATATGGAGTCTTTGCCCTGATTTCTGTTTTTTGAACTGAATTTATCTGGGATGTGGACATCATTGGGCCAAACACACCAAAAGGACTCTGAACTCTTAAATCGGACCAGCACCAGCTGCCGTGTGACTCATGCAGATCTAACGTTTGACTATTGGAGCAGTGGAAGCAAACGCGCGTATCTCTGTTCATTTTCATAGAACTCTGGGATACTATATCGGGTTCACCTGCAGTATGGCTAGGTGTTTGTGCTTATACAAATAAGAAGTGCTATTTCTTTCCTATAGCCTTTGAAAAACAACTTTTCTCCTTAAATTATATTACAATGTTTTTGATAGATTTTTATCAACTGTGGGGAACTAACCACAGAGTTGATAATCTTTCTTAAAACCAACCCCTAGCAAAGAAGATACAAGACTTATTGCAGAAATATTTTTCCAAGGAATTAGGAGAGAAAAATTGCTTGTATTCTCAACTCAGATGCACATCAAGCAAAAAAGTGATCCCAATGTAGAGTTTATGAGTTTGCACTTCAAAAATTTGACATTCCTTTAAGTTGTCTCATGGAATTTTTGCTGAAGTTCAGTGATACAGAAGTTCACAGTCTGCCTCGTAGACGTGAAACATGAACACCTGTTTAGATGTTAGCACGGACGAAACCGTAGAGTCCTAGACGTGTCATGTTAATGCTCGTAGTTGGATCTCCGTGTTTCCCAGGAAAAAGAAAATCACTGACCTTTTTTGGAAAAAGTACTTAAAATGTCGGTTTCAGTATTGCAGTTATCAATGTAAAGTGCATTTGATGCTTATTAAAACTTTTCCAGTTTTAACTGTGTTGTCGAGTTTACTTCTGCTAAGCCACTGTTCTCGGTGCCCCATTTTCTTTCAGTAGGGTCTGATATGTATTCCCAGTTTATTCTAAGCTTTAAGAATATAAGACATCTAGTATATGATCAGAAAAAAAAAAGATTTCACAAAAAGCTGTTTACTTGGAGTTAGAACATTATTTCTTTGTATTAAAACTTACTTGGTTAATATGGTCATGTTCTCTTGTCAGATAATCTCTAAGAAAATACTATGTCTTATATATTGATCATGGGCTTTTTCTGAAGAAACTGCCTCTGACAAAGTTCAGTTACAGTTATGAGAAAGGTGCCAGATGGGGAGGAAAATGTTGCCTTTTTAAATAGATTTTCAGACTAAATAAAAAGAAATACCAAGTTTACATAGTCACGGTTCTTTTTTAGAGCTGGTTTTTATTCATAAAGGGAGGTTAAGACAATAAAACATTTCTTACAAGAAGATCATTATTTCTAACTTCTGGATTTATATAAATATATTTTTCTTCATTAAACTTAATCTCCTGGAGGAATACACTCACTAATAATTAGTTTTTGGCTGGGTTTTCAAACGTATAAAATTGTTTTAGAATAATATTTTTATTGTAATTCTTGGATAGTACCTTTTTTCCTTTTTCAATTAATTTTATAAATATAATTATTATTAGGTAAATATAATGACTGCCTTCTGTTAATACTGTCTAGTTGTAACTAGTGAACAGGGCAGATGATGCTTTGAAGATTAAATTCTCCCCGCTGTTGGGTAGATAAAGACCATGAATTTTCAGCCAAGACTCCCCCAATGGATTTTTCTTTTTTTTCCTCCCCCACCCTCAACAAAATAATTTTTAGTTTAAATCAAAGTTGTAGAGATTTGGGGGTTTGGTTGTCTTTTATTTAACTCCAAAATGATTATTAGGCGCAAAACTATTTTATATTTGTTATTTTTTCAAAACATCTATAAAGTAGTGTTGCTTTTGATGCAAGAGTTTAGTTTAGAGTTTGCTTGGTTATATAAGTGTCATGTATAGCCAAAATTTCCCTTGTAAAATTCTTTAAATAAAAAATAGAGTGTACGTACCCATATTTATGCATACTTTAAAAACTGATACACTATGTCTCAAAAACTTTTTTCCCCTAGCATTGGAGTAGATTTTTGTTTCTCCAGTTAATAACAGATAAGAGCATCTAGCTTGCTTTTAGGGCGCATTTTATACCAAAAACATATATGTGCCTTTAAGTACTAGAGACACTCTCAGCACAGCTAAAAGCCCACCCAGCGTTTGTCACAGAGTAAGAGAAACTATTTGTCACTTACTGCATGCATGCATTTATGCCAGGGCATGCAGTTGATTTTACCTCTGGTCCAGATGTGATGTCACCAAGGGGTGTTTTCAAGAGCTGTATTAGCTAGGCTTATAGCAATAGGCATTCTTTCTCCAGGTATAGTTAAACAGATAACGCAAAATTCTCTAAATCCTAAAATGTTAACTTTCCTGGTACTGGCCATCTAATCAAAAGAGAATTCTACATTTTTAATTTTACATTAAACTGTTGTTGAGTTTACTTTTAAAAATGTAAAATTCTCTTTGATTACATTAAAATGTATTTTTAGGACATAATTTTTGATAGATTTTTGATACTCTGTATTTGACATTTTGCAAGTATGTATTTTTAACCTTCATAGTCATTGCTCAACTCAAATACACTCCAAAGCTAAATAAGCATATGTGTTTCTAAAGTTAAAATTATGTAATTACATTTGTAGTACTCATTAACTACAAAAAAAAAAAGGCCCCTGTCCTTTCTGAAATTACATACTTTTCCCCATAAGTGGAAGAAGTTAGGACTTTGGGCAAAACGAAAGAACTGCAGCAATCCGAGTCATCCGGTCAGCTACTCTGCCCAACAATGGAGAATTCTGGGGAATCACGACCACATCTGTAGAATTAGACTGTTGGCAAATAGAGGGGATCTAATTCCGTGTGAGAGAAAAATACATATATTTATGAAAAAGTGTTTAGCTTTTCATAAGGTAGTGCCAAAAGTTTTCCAAAACCCCTTGCATGTTTCAAATCAAGCTTGAAGAGCACTTACCAAAGAATAGCTCGGGGCCTTTTAAACTAGCTAGAGCAAACTCCCAGTGCAAATAATGCCCCCAGTTAAATATATCCTCACGAAATATCACTGATTCATTTTGTCATTTCCTGTCAAATTCCAAGTCATCTCAATTTTTCACTTGGAAATGAAAGCTTAAATTATTACTATTCAAGCTTTTTTTTTGATATCTAATAATAGGCTTGTTTCAACATGAATGAAATATTTTGAATAAGGTAAAAACGTAAGTACCTTTTCAAAGATAGTTGTAGTATTTAATGAGTTTTTTGTTTTTCTTTTTAGGGTTTATTTATGTCTTGGGGGAAGGAGAACAAGAAGATATTAAGGATTGTTGGAAATCCCCTAAGGAAAAATTGGTGCATACGTTTAAATGAACAGATGAGGGATCTGCCATTAGCTTGTTAAGCCCAGTGTTTACCTTCAAACACCCTGAATAAAACCCACCCTCACCACACTACAATCTAGGCTGTTACTTCTTTATACCACCAACAGACATAATTGATTTCTAATCAACTCTACTGCTGCTACCGCCCAGTTAATGAAGTTCGAATTTTGGTACATTACTATTACTTGAATTTAAGTTACTTTGTTCATTAATAATTAAATGCCCATTTTATAACTGGTCAATAGGTAAAATGAAACATTAAATATTAAATTACTGATTTCCAGGGATTGGCAGAGTACTTAGTCAAAACTTTTTTATATTATTAATGAATGTGTATCTCAGAATGGTAACCATAAAACCTGAAGAATAAGCCTGGCAGTGTGCAGTTCTGCTTTTTGCATCACAGATGAGAGTATTTTTTCTACCCTTGTTCACAAAGTTCCTACTGTAGTTAATGAGGAACATTATCTGCTGATGGAGCACAATGTCCTGTGTTTGTGCAAATGAATTAAAATGATGACATACTCAAATAAGGACTAATTAAATACAGAGCTGTTCTTCTAATTTAAAAGCATGAATACTTTCTTGGGCACATTAGGTCCTAAAAATCGGATATTTTTTGTGAGCTTAACTAATTAGGCTTACCTTGCATATAAAAATTTGATTTATTTCTGAAACTACCACTAAACCTGCTAATAGTTTGCAAGGTGATTAATTATTCATTAAGATGTTTTAAATAGTTTTTCAATGCTTGCTGCACAAAAATAATTTTTAAAATGAGGAAACAAATGAAGTACTCAATAGAAACATTTAATATAGGCTTCTAAATTTATACCTTCTTGGCTTAACTCTGATTCTCCTAAAAGTAGAGAAAGCAATAGGGTTATTTCATTTTTTTCCCCAGGAAAATATAGTTTAAATGAATGTCTTTTGTAAAACTTAGTGACGCATTTGCTTACAGTTTTCAGTTTTGTGATCCTTGATAACATTCTGGACTTGGTAGAGTCTTCTCTGTAGGCAGTCAGTAGTCCTAAAAGCCCTATTAGTTCCTGTTTTAATTTTCAGAATGGAAATGTATTCCTTTTTCTGATTTCACACCTTTTTTTTTTTTTTAAGATTTTATTTTCAGAGAGGGGAAGGGAGGGAGAGAAAAATCAATGTGTGGTTGCCTCTTGTGTGCCCCCTACTGGGGACCTGGCCTGCAACCAAGGCCTCTGCCCTGACTGGGAATCAAACCTGCAACCCTTTGGTTTGCAGGCCATCACTCAATCCACTGAGCCACACACCAGCCAGGGCTGATTTCACATCATTATTATGATAAAAAGTAACACCTCTATATGGCAATAGAAAAGAATGGATTATTGTCTCAGCATGATGACCCTAAAAACATGCCACGTAAAAAAAAACAGGTATGAAAGATCACATGTGATTCCATTTATGTGAATTACCAGAAAAGACAAATCTTCAGACAGCAAATTCGTAGTTGCCTGGAGGTGGAAGTGACTACACGTGAGCAAGAGGGAACTCTGAGTGATGATGGTTCATCACTAAAATCATTAAAGTGTCCACTTATAATTGGGTAGGTTTTATGAAATGTAAATTGTATGTCAATGGTTATTTTTAAAGCATGGGGGGAGAATGGGAGATGGAGCAAACTACTAGAACATCTGTATTTTTTAGAGTTCAAGAGATTTTAATAGAGGAACAAACAATCTAGTACTTTTGCCCAGAGAAAAACTACAATACCAAGAAAGTGAAGGACCCCCCCACCCGGCTTCACGCCCTGCATAACTTCCTTTGGGTAGATTGCTGTGCCTCTTATCAGACCACACACAGTACTCGCTCCCCTCCCCCTTGCCCTCAGTGGCTTGTATGCACAATGAATACACACATGCATGCATCTCTTAAAACAAATTTTATTAAAAATCAGATGACGTAAAACTCACCGTCTTAACAGTTTTAAAGTGTACGGTGGTTTTTGTGTATTCACAATGTGGTACAACTATCGCTTTCTAATTTCAAAATATTTCCGTCACCCCGGCAAAAATCTCTCTACCTCAGTTCCCTACTTCTATACTGTAGCAACTACTACTTATTTCCTGTCTCCAGATTGGCTTTGTTCTGGGCAATAAACAAGCATAAAAGGTGGCCTTCATTTCTGGCTTCTTTCACTTAGCACAATGTTCTCAAAGTCATCTCTTTTTTTAACCTAACAATCTATTATGGGTATCATTACATACGTTGAACACTGAAATTTACTTCATTCTCTTTAAAGCTGGATATTCTATGAGCAGAGTCTAGTTTATTCCAGCAGTCCCCTGTCGTTGGACAAGTAGGACCTTTGCACCTTTTTAAAAAAATTACAGACAGTGCAGCATTGTTCCTGGCGTCTTTCGTTATGAGAGTCACGTTTGCTTTTAATAGTGCTCAGGCTGATCGTCATTTAAACTCAGAATTTAATTCTGAAAATTTCAGTAAACTTCCTCCCCTAATAGTTCTCTTTAGTGTGATCTGTGGGAACAACAAGTAGGTGGTGACCATGTTTGCGGGAGGCACTGCTCCTTGGTCCCCGGAGATGGCAGCGTTTTTACTCTGAAGCAGTGGGATGAGAGTGCCGCTGAGAGGATCCTATCACGCCCACGCCTCGAATTATTCGTGCTTTAGGAGGGATCACTTCATTCCAAGCGAGCCGCCTTTCTTTCTCTCTTGTGCATTTAGAAGAATCATTGAACAGTGTCATTTTTAGGTCACTGTTTTCGCATAGCTTTTCAAAAAACTCCTGAAATGGGCCCATTTTTAATTTCTCCTTGCGTGGGTCTGCGTGGCCATTTAGTCACATCGGGATGTCCCTCACATTTTCCTCGAGTGCTTCAGTTGTACCCATGCTCAGTTCAAATGTCACCCAATTTGTTCCTCTTTAAATGCTCCAGAGTTAGATTCTACCACCGTAGCAGTTAAAAAGAAGACTGAAATCTACCTCTCTAATTCAGACATCTGCAGAAATAAGTTTGTTATATAAATTTGTATTGAGCTTGAATTTTTTTGATAAAATGATTTAAAATGCTTTCCTTCTGCTTTTGTTTTTTTTTTGTTGTTGTTGTTGGGATGGGGTAGTTTGTTTTGAGGGCATTTGTTTTGGCATCCTATTTACAATGTTCTGTGGCCCGTAAGTAGGCTTGCTTTTTTAATGCCTTTTTAAAAAATTGCTGTTTCTTGCTGCTTAAGTGTGGTACATTTTAATTACTGCGTGAGCAGTCATATCAATTCAAATAAGCTCCATTGAATGCCAGTGCCTGTCCGTAGGCCATGCTTAAAACACAGGCTCAGTTTATACCATCTCTTTGACCACATTCTATTCTGACTCTGGTCTAGATCAGTCTTCCCGGCGGGATAACGTGGTTTCGGCTTTTTCTGTAAAGAGATCCAATCATCTCTGTAGTTTCATAAGGGATTAATCTGCATCTGCAGTGAGGTGAATGGTATTTAAACACAGCTAGCTGGCTTTGATCGTCTGCTTTGAACCCCAGATAGAATTTAATATTTGACTCGAGCCATGCTGATTTTCTGTTTTAATTCACATCACAAAAATAAGAGAGAATCATTTATGAAGAAACCATGGAAGTAGGACCCAGCTAGAGGCAGAATGGGAGCTGAGTTAGGAGCATGAAAGTCAAGATGGAGGGGAATCCGGGGCCTTAAGAGGGTCAGCAGAGGGAAGGCTGGAGGGGTTGTGCTAAGACATGCTAGGGAATGTCTTTTAGTACTTATACTATGTTAAATAAACATTGATACAGAAATTTTAGTGTATCAAAATAAAGCCTATTTACATGGTTTTAAAAGCAGTAAGTACTAAAAGTAAAGCAAACAGCCAGCAGAATGTATGTTAATGGCTTTAAATCAATTTTATAGAGAAACTCAATTCTACATCAGTTTTAAAATATCCACATATCAGGAGGCAATTCTTGCTGATATTAACATGTTTGCTAAACCTCTCAAAAATCCACTTAAGCCCTAAGGTTGGGAAATTTTTCTTAACCACTAATTTAAATTGCTCATGCTGTAATTAGAGCTTGGGTCTCCTTGTTCTCTCTTTATTGGAGATGGGATCAGGTCACATCCTCTAAGACAAGAGCAGGGAGCCTGTGGTCCCTGGCCAAGATCTGGAAGAGCGTTCACTCCCAACCATGCTTGGGCTTCGTTTCATCTGCCCCCTAGGCTGAGTGTGCTCCTGCTCCTGGTACTGCTCCAAAAATACATTCTTCCCCACTGGCAATTATAATACTATGATTCAGAGCAGAGCCTATGAATTGAAACAGTTAAAGAGCTATACAAAGGAGGCAGTTTATCAGCATGTTAAAGAGGAACAATGTAGCTAATGCCCAGAGTATGGCTTCTGTCCCACTGAACTCAGTCTAAAGCCATTAAGTGCCTACTGTGAACAAAGTCCCGCTTTTGGCATCCTCCTTAGAAGTGGAATATTTTCTGCTTTAATGCTTTAATTTTTTTCCTCACAACTTACTTTCTTTTTCTGAGCGCCCTTGGACTCTTCTCTTAATCCCTTCCAAATTCTTCACAGCCTTCTTTAACTGTACAGCCCGGATAGGGACATGCATGATTCATGTATCTGATGACAAGTATATAGCAGTGACCTCACATTCACTTCTTTTTGTGTGGCTACGAGTGTTTATTGCCTACTTTTGAACTGAGAACTGCCAGTGAAAGACACATAAATTTAATACTAGCCCTGCTGATACTTGAATGAGACCTTAAGTCATTTTTAGTTTTCTTTCTTTAAAATGAAGTTGTGTTAGCTTCTCATTTCAATTCTGAAATATATATGTAACTTTTAAATATAACATGGAGCCCTGGCTGGTGTGGCTCAGTGGATTAAGTGCCAACCTGTGAACCAAAGGGTCGCCAGCCTGATTCCCAGTCAGGACACATGCCTGGGCTGTGGGCCAGATCAGGGGGTGTGTAAGAGGCAACCACACATTGATGTGTCTCTCCCTCTCTTTCTCCCTCCCTTCCCATCTCTAAAAGTAAATAAATAAAACTGTTTAAATAAATAAATAAATAAATAAATAAAGCGTGGACTCTCTATGTTATATAAAGGGCAGGGGAAAATATGTTTACAGTTGTTCATATGAGAAATAAAACAATAAATAATATACAAGAATAAACTGGTTCATGTACTCACACTCTAAACCATCTTTTGTCCCACCCTGTGTAATGTCATAAATTTATATATAAAATAATAAAATCTCAATCATATTTTAAAAAGAATATATTGATAAAGTAAAGTGTTCCCTACCTATATTCTAATTTTATCAGGCTATATGAAAGTACATATAGAATAGAATATCTTCTTTATTAAAAAGGTACATATACACACACATATGCATTTCTTATCTGGCACAAATATTTCATTAAGCAAGCAAATTAATGACTCGATGCTTCTTTGAAGATCTCCTGAACTGATTTGAAGAGGTTTTGACTATACCTTAGAAAGAAAATCTAATTTTGCCCCGGTAACTCCTAGTATAATTTTGGCTTTTAAATATTTTGTCCTTCTAGGCTAACTGCATTGAGAAATGTTTTTAGGCAGGCACATCACCAGAGGCCAGAGTTTTGACTTCACCATGAGGGTAATTCCTTCTTTCTGGTCCATCCATGCCCCCCTCAATGACATAAAAATAGCCTAACTCACTCTAAGGTACCCAGGGCTTCCCTCTACATGGGCACTGGCCTCCCGGTTATAACATGTCCTTCCACAAAGAGTCTGGTAGTCATTTCCTTAGTTCAATAACCAAAATGCCTTGGACAAAACAAAAGCTGTGCTGCTCTTCAGGAAAGCAATTATATCCGTCTCGGCAACGTGGGGAGTGCAGGAAGAGCCAGCGTGGCTTCTGAAGGCAATGCCTGTGACGGAAAGGGAGACTTTTGTGTTCTTTAACTTGATCTTTATAATATGCAATATGTGCAGTGAGATTCTTAAAATTATAATAAACACCCACGCACCCTGCCTCTTGGTCGAAGTGCAAGGACGCTTGAGTGTGGCTGAGATGCCCTGAGTATACCCTCACTGCAACCTGTCTTCTCACCAGATGTCACTGTCATTCTGAATTTTAGGCTTATCATGGTTATCACTTTTTATATTTTTACCACATGTGTGTCTAGCCTTAAACAATATAGTATTATCTAGCATGCTTTTGATTTTAATGTAAATGATTATTCTTCTGAAACCTGCCCTTTTCATTCATACGTGTGTGACATTCAGCTGTGTGAATACTTCAGGAAGATCTGCTCACTAGTATGTAGTATTCCACTAATATGTTGCAATGTGTCGATTGGTTTTCCTACCGATGGACATTAATCTTGCCTTCAGTTGCTCGCTGTTACAATGGTCCATTATCAACCCTGTGCCTGTCTTCTTGTGTACCTGCAGGCACGGGTTTTCCCGGGGACTTACCCAGGGATGACGTGCTGCATCTTTTCCCTTGTGGTTTGTGTCTCTTATCCCAAAGTCATAAAAGCAGCCTCCATATTTCCTTCTAAGGGTTTTAAAGTTTTGCTCTTCACATTTAAATACTTGTTATCCACCTGGTACAGGAAGTATATTCTTTCCTATTCACATCACCACTGCATGACCTTTTCTTTAACCTGTCCAGGGAAGGTCCTGTTGAGCCAACCAGAAGGCACTTTTCTGGGTTATAAGAACAGTGGAATGGAAAAAACCCCTCATTTTTTCTTTTTAAGAAAAAGAATCTTTAAAACTTATCTACCTTTTCCTCCCTCCTCTAGCCTCATTCTCTCTGTTCTCACTTATGGGGAGCTGGCTTCAGTAGTAGAGAATACATGATATGTGTTATAGGAATCAGTACCTTGGGATTCCCATCTTCTTAACAAGAGGTTAGTAAATGTTTTCTATGAAGGGTCAGATAATAAAACGTTAGCCTTTGCAGGTCAAGAGGGAAAAGCAAGGATATCATGTAAAAATATAATATAATATAATTTATATATAATATAATATAGCTACATAAATATCAAAAGGGAAAACAAACTGACAAATATTTTATTAACAAACTTAAAAAACACAGAAATACACTTTTTGATAATGCAGGTCTACTAATACGTAGAATGGAATTTTTCCTGATTATCTCCTTTAATTTATTCCTCCTAAAAACCTGACGAGGTACGTATTGTTAATGCCTGCATCTTGTTTGTAAGGAAAATGAAATTCACACAACGCTCCCCTTCTAGCAAATGTCGCAGCCACCATCAGAGCCTAATGCCAGGGCTTGTACTCTTGACCTTCATACAATTTTCAAAAGGGAATTAATCACTGGCCTTCTTTTAAAGATGAAGAAATGGAAGCTCAAAGGCACTGGCTGACAAGCTTATGCAGAGGGCGGTAAAGGCTGTGTCCACTTTCAAAGCCATGTCTCCCCCTTCTGCTCTGTTACTGCGAGACCCCGAGGGACCACCAAATCATGGCTGATAGCCGCAATTAGCAAATCAGGTCCCAAGTAACATTACCATTTTAATCGAAACATTTTAATACACAAAGATGTGTATATTTTTAATATAGAAGTTATAAAGGGGTACATTAAAAAAGATGACAGTGCTGAAGGATATGTAGTGAAAGGTAAAAAATGAAATTCATTGATTCACTTTTTCTCGCCTACTTGCTCTCTCCTTAATTCTTTCCCTATTTTTCTCGGTTTTTATATCTCCCTTTTGTTGTGCGCTGTAAGAGCCGCTCAGAATAAAATACAGCAGTGTGAGCCCAAGGGTAGACTTAAGAGCAACCAAGGTGCTCTTATGGACCAAAGAGAGTGGGAACCTGAAAGCCGTATGGATTCTTTGAGTAGGTGAGCGGTTTTTAGTTTTCTGGCATTAAATTAGCGTTCAGCAAGTGTTCACTGAGTGGCTACTGTGCAGTAGATTCTGGGAGAGGACCCAGATGAAAACACTTGCCTGTGCCTTCGAGGAGTTCAGGACCACCAGCTCGTGGAGTTCTAACACTCAAAAGGAACTTGAGAGAGTGAAGAGAAAGCCTAAGAAACTCACCCCTGGGGGGATTGTGCCATCGCTAGCCATCGTAGCTCTGGCACCTACGTCCTTCGTTAAGAAAGATGCAAACTGATCGATGATGTCAATTCTTAGTTAAATGATGCATTCGATTAGGCAATAAATCTGATTAAGTTCAACTTTAAGGTAAAACAGTTTGACAAAACCACAATCACTATTTGTGGGCGTGGCTTCAAATACACATGTAAAACCACTTTTGCAGAGTGAAATCAACAACTGAAATGTACTTGTCACATGCCACGTGTCAGGCACTGTCAGAGGTGGCCCATGCACATCTCATTTAAAGATCACAACAGTCCAGTGAGGTAGGTGTTATTATTATCACCATGCAGATTATTTTAAAGACTCAAAGTCCTTGCCCAGTCATCGCACAACCAGTAAGGAGGAAGCCCATGGTTTGGCCTAGAAGTTCTGCAAACTTGGAAATGTGGTGACATTTGAAAAGAACCCATGCTGCCTTATCCTTCATTTTCAGTCCTAAAGGCAAACTAGGAAAAATAAATCATACACACAGCATTGAAATGATAAATGAATTAAATTTTGCCTCTTCTGCCAAAGGGCTTTTTATGTTAAATTTTTTTAAATTCTTGCCCAAGTATATGTTTGGTTTTAGTTCATTGATTTGAAAGAGAAAGAAATATCAATGTGACAGGCAAACATTGATCAGTTGCCTCCTGTATACACCCTGACCAGGGATTGAACCCACGACCTGGGTATATGGCCTGACTGGGAATCAAACCTGCACCCTTTTTTGATGTACAGAATGATGCTCCAGCCAACTGCGCCACCAGGCCAGGGGTCCCAGAGGGCTTTTTACAGGCAATAAACCAGAAGCTGAGTTATCTCTTTGAGGTTTGGATGAGTGAATTTTTGTTCAGTTCTGAAACAAACTAGAGATATCTACCTCTAGTTCTAAATTCTAGATTAGGTGCGAACATGAAGCTCAGTCCCCACCAGGCGTTAATCACATTGCCTAGTGGCTCCTGGAGAATTCCTCCGGGCACTGTACTTACGTTGTCTATGCAGTTATGCATATATCATGTGTGTTTCCTCACGTGGAGGGCCAAGCAGAAGTGGGAGGTGCTAGGCAGAAGGGCAAAACCAGATCCCACCTCTGGCTCTGCCCTGAACCTGCCACATGGCTTTGAATCGAGTTAAGTTTTAAACTCCTCGATAAATGATGATAAAAATGATTTCTCTGCCCACGTCACTGAACTTGGGAATCAAAAGAGACCATTTACGTGAAATGGCTTGACTAAGTCCAAAGGGCTCCACACACGCAGGGCCCTGTTTTCTAGATAGCAAACCTGGCTCTGTGCTCAGGAGCTGGTTGCATTAACCTGTCTGTGGCCGGGGGAAACCAGAGTCCAAGCCACACCTGCTGAAGCAGAGATCTGGCCTGGTTCCCTGGAATGTAAAGGGCAGGCGAGTCTCAGCTCTGTTCCCAAATCCTGCTCCAACCCTCCATGCTTGAAATTCCTACTTGTCAGGACAGAACATAGGGGTTGAGACTCCAGGCTTTGTCATCTGACCAACCAGAGCTCAACAGCCAGCTTCCCCAGTGGAATCTTGTGTGGCAGTGTCCTCTCTCAGTCTGTTTTCACATCTGCAGGACAGGGATGACTGCAGCATCTGGGTATGGGAATAACTGAGCAAAGAAATGCTAAAGGCTTAGTGAGGAACCTTGGAAACCGAAAGCAGGCAGTGCGAGTAGGTGCTATGTATTATTATGGGCGGTGAGAGTCTCAGCAGCGGTGGTGCAGAGCCTTCATGAGAGGACTTGGACACACTTTTTCATGCCGTTGTGAATGTAATTACTTAGGACCTAATTTGCATGTATTGTGCATGTATTGGGACCAGTGGTGTTGCATACAATTTTGTTTTTGCTGAGCAGGAGGTTTGTTTGTTTAAAACACACACACACACACAGTTCTCTCTAATACAGATTTCTCCTCTTGTATGCCAGGTGTACATTTCCTTTTGTTTACATATAATTCATTATTATCTGGACCTGGGGGCACCTATGCCAGTTAAATGTGAATCTTGACCACGTGGCTTTCTTTCTGCAACTGACTCATGAAGTCACATAATGTTCGTACCTCATTGCAAAGACTTTAAAAAAAAATGCACTCATCCTTTGCATATTAGGTAACATTTTCTTAATGAGATCCATCCGATTTGGCTCAAAGAAAACATGTACCTGGTTACTCGACTTGGTATGTGCACCTTCAAATAAGTTTGATGAGATTCACTATTGGAATTTTCTTTGTTTCATGGAGGTTAATTCATGGAGGTTAGTTGAAGAGTAACGCAAATGGTTAAAAGTCTTAAAGCATAATTTTAAGGAGCGCCAACTAGCCTATATTTATGGTAATAGTACTGGGGAAATATCTCATTTCCACTTAGCTTCAGAGCTATAAATAGTTCTAATTTGTTTTTCTTTGAACCACTTAGTGGATAATTACAGTAGAACAAGCCAAGTGATATTATTGCAACAGTTGGCTAAAGTTGACGCAAACGTGATAATTAAAACGATTGCTTTTTAATTTCTCTCCTTTTTGGAAGTTTAATGAGCGGGATTTACAGTGTTAGACGCCTTACGGAATTTGATTTGAGGATCACTGGGCTTTTCTGCCAATGTGTTTTCATTGTTGACAGTGGATTTTAGTGGCGTTGGGCCTTTCCTTCAAAAAGGAAACACCTGGGTCCTGCTTCCATGTGATATCTGCTTAGTGAAAAAAATAAAAAAGAAAGAAAAAAAAAAGCATTGTTTCTATCCTACTTGGAGCACCAGGGAGTAACCATATGTTTCCATTCACCCATCCAAATTGATGCTGCTCACACACATGCACACATGTGCATGCGCACACACCCTGTTCCCGAGAGAGAAACCGTTTCCTAGGCCATCAGTAAAAGTCGTATATGCTTATTTCAACATGTCCTCCACCAACCTGTTTGGAAATCACCCCAGGCAACAGTTGTGCCGAGCTGCTCCCCCATTCTGTCTCTGGTTTGTAGACATCTGATTCCTTCTAGATAAGTACCAGTTTTATAAATGTACAAGAAAAGGGCTGTTGGGAAGCAAAGAAGTAAAAATGGTTATTGCCAAAAGGATTGTCCTTTCATCCTCAGAAGGTGGCCTGGGCCACTCTGGTTGTCCCTTTACGGTCCTTCATGGTTTGCCAACTAACCGTCGCCGGTGCTCAGGGGCTGCGCTGATCTGGACAGCATCCTTTGGTGTCCCCTCCCACTGATTTCCCAGCAACGCTGTTCCAAATGCGCTGTGCTTCCCTTTTCATGTTCCCTCAGTGATGGCATTGCGTTGTGAGAATTTGATGTACAGGCTTAAACCACTCTTTACAAAGTGGAGACCAAGGGAAAAAATAGAAGGGAAGCACATGCACGCGCGCTAAAATGAGAGCAAACTTCAGCTGCAAACTTTTTCATTGAAGTACCTGGACTTTTGTTGCTTTTGAGAGTTTTAAAACAGCACAATGGAGAGAGGGGAATATTTCACTCCCTCTGAGTATCTCAGAAAGATTTTCCACCTCCCATCTGACTGTGAACAACTCTATAGTCCACGTTTAGAGTGTCAAGTAGCTTCACTGGGCCCTTAGAAAACAAGGTTCCAGCTGGCCATTGGAGATGCTTAGTTCCTGCAAGTTTTCCCCACTGTGCCCGGCACTTTTGATATAGTGAACACTTCTCACCTCGAATCTGAGCACTCAGTTTTCTGTGTTTACATCCTGCCCTCTAAGATGGTTCATTGGCTCTTACAGACTCAGCTCTTGCCTCCAAATAAATCTATGTCCCATCTAACCTTGCACCCATGCTCAATCCCTGTCATCAGTAGCCTGCTGGACATCTCTGTAAGGTGTTTCATACTTGAGTCACACTCAGCATATGCACAATGAGTGGAACTTAGCTTCTCTCTCTCCTCTGCTCTGACAGGCTATCTCCACAATCCACAATTTTCTCTTTCTCAACCAGTCCCTCCCCCCACCTCTCTCCCTCCCTATTCCCATCTCCATCTCCATCCCCATCTCCCTCTCCATCTCCATGCCTGTCCCATCTCTGTCTCCATCTCCCTCCCCAGCCCCAGCCCCATCTCCCTCTCTGTCTGCATCTCTCTCTCACGGCCCCTCCAGTGATGATCAAGACTGCAGTTATCACTTGATTCCCTCTCTGCCCATCTTCTTACGTCTACATACGAGCTACGTTTTCTGTATCCTTTTCGGTCTCTCCTGTGCTTCCTTCCTCTACCATCCTGTAACTAAACAGCCAGGTTTAAACGAACATTTATTCTACAATGCTTATTACTCATCAACACTTTGTCAGGTACTGTAATAGGCACACTGAAGATTTGATGTTGACAAAAAATTTTCCCCTGAATTATCACAATGCTCTCCCTAACTAGTATCTTGGAAGCCCATGTCTCTACCTTTCCAATATATCAGGCCACAAATTAACCTTCCCACGGGCAATTTTGATCCTATTTTCCTAAATATTATGCATCTAACTACCATAGCTCTGTTATATGCATGATGATCTAGAACCTTGAGGACTCATCAGGTGTGGCATCATAGGCCACTTAGTTGCATTTTGCATCTTGGCTGTGTGTCCACCAACAAAATGAAATACCATCATACTGCCATCTTCCAGCCTTATTGCCTCCAAACAATGCAGTGGACCAACTCCCTTGGGGGTGAAGGCCAGAGGCTTTGAGTCTCATGCTACCAGAAACAGGACTCTCTGGGGAAGACCGGAGTGTCCAGGCTGATGAGGTCTGTGGGTGAACTTCCCAGTTGAACGAGGTAGCACCATTCAGTGCCAAAGCACTGCCCGTGCCTGCAATGCCAGGTGCACGTCTGAACAGTATGTATGGGACTTCTGCAGATAGGTTAGTGCAGATTGAGCATAGCCTGGGCTTAGGACAGCAGGGAAAACCTCCCTGCCGAAGCAGCTTCCATTTCTTCAGGTTTAAAACACGTCCTCTTTTTTATTATCACAGGAGCAGTACGCACATATTGTAAATCATTTCAAACAGTACAAAAATATATAAAGTAGAAGTTGAAAGTCCCACATATGACCTCCGCCCCCACAGATTACCAGATACGAGGGGAACATGTTGCACCGACATTTTCACTAAATTTTCAGTCTCCTTCGTCATTTCCATATCCCCCCTTTCTCAGCAGCCCTCATAACAATATTGCTGACTCATTTTATCCCAAATTTCTGCCTTCCGTGGCATTCCCAAAAGTAAGAGAAAAGGGAGAAGCCAGGGAGGGCACCAAGACCCTCGAGTGACCAGGGTGGACCATTCCCCACGCCCAGGAGGGCAACGACTAGGCTCGTGGCACACAATTAGTGGGAGTCTGTACTGCCAGTCTGGGTGCTCTTTGACCACTAGGTGGGTCTGTAACCTATCTGATGCAATTCCCACTCGCTGGCCGAAGGGAAGAACAGAAACATTTGAGGTAGGATTCCTGTCCTCGCTCCTTCCCCATTGGTTCCCATTTTAGTTTTCAGCCCCTTTGTCGTGTCCAGATAGAATCTGATCATGCAGTCCACACATACAGTCTCACTGAGGCTGCTCTGTGTTTCTTGCTGGGGAAGAGAACAGGGCCATTTCCTCCGCGAGGCCAGGCTCAGGTGTGGGCTGCAGGCTGCTTTCTAACTGTGGAGACGGACGAGGGGGACTCTGTCCTGGTTGCAGCAGGAATAGAAATTCCTTATCATACGTTATTGATAGCTCCACAGGTACTGCATTCATTTGTTCAACTTGCTGCTGCCTCTTATAATCAGGGAACCACGCTGGGTCCAGAAGATGGAGAGAGACTGGGGTACCTGTCCTTGAGAGCGTAGCAGTCACAGAGGAGCAACAAACAAGTTGTTCTAACACCCATCCTCTCTTCTCCTAGATCTCAATTTTTCCTGGGGAGCATGTCCCCTCCCTCCCTCAGTCCATGGGTATCAGGTGTCTGTCCTGCTGCCGGGGTGTGTGACTCCACCCTGGCCTGAGTTTTACACCCCTGCTTACCCTACTGGTTCAGGGATACTGATTCCATGAAATGCAACCCAAGGAATTTTTGCTGGGACTACCGACACAGTGTTTTCTTCTATCATGCTGGTCTTGAACCTGGGAGTATGTAAGCCTGAACCTGTTGGCAGCCTTCTTGCCATCGCCTAAAGGCTGAGAGGGAAGTTCATGTCTGGAAAAGCAGAGTTAAGAGACAGAAAGAGACTCGGCCCTGGGGATGTCATCTGAATCCTCAAATCAAAACATCCCCAGTGTTCCACCTCCTCCTGAAGTGTCAGTGGATTTCCACTTAGCTTGAATAGGATTTTCTGTCTATAATATCAGATGTCATAAGTAATACGTATGTTATAATAAATAATAAAGCAATAATCCCAATGCAGTGTGATAGATGAGGGATATAATAGAGAGCACTACAAGCTGGTGTTGCAATAAATAGGGCTGGTCTCTAACCCAGGGGCAGGGATGTCCTGCTTAAGACAGATTTATGTAGCTATTTCAGAATGAACATCAAGCACTCTATTAGTTTACTAGGGCTGCCTTCTCCCCCCTGCCCCACCCTCCTAAATCTTCACAGGGCCTTTCCTCTGCACCTGTGTCCAGTTTTCTTCCTTGTGTAAGAATACCAGTCACATTGGATCAGGGCCCACCTTCATGACCTCACAATTTCCATCCTAAAGACTCTATCTCCAAATATAGTCGCATTCTGAAGTACCCGGGGTTAGGGGATTAGGACATCAACATGTGAATTTAGAGGGGATGTGATTCAGCTCGTGATAAACACCTAATTTGGATGCAAAGACAAAAATGGGTTATTGCTCTCAACTAGCTGACGATCTGCATAGGACTTACTGAAGTAACCGTAATACAAAGCTAACCAAATATAACGTGTATTGAGCACATTGCTAGAAGCTGTGGATTTATCATTTCAGATAAGACAATATGCCTGTAATATCATTACTATTGAAATAATATGTCACCATAGGGAGTACAAATTTCTGAGCTTCGATGAAGAGGTTACATCCAGGTAGCGTGGTATTTGAAAGGCCATTTATTTGAACAGAGAGTAGAAGTTTAGTAGGCACAGCCACGGTAGATGTGGGGGCTCTGACAGTCTGATACGTTTACTCAAATCACCCAAGATTAAGTCACTGCTTATCACCTCTTTTCACCTTCCTTCCTGTGAGGGCCTTTTAAAAATAGGTGCTTTGTTTAATCGTCGACAACAGAGGTGAAAAGGACTTTTCCATGTTTATACGTAAAGAAAATAGAACTCAAAGAACTCAAGACATTTGCCCAACTGGAGCTAGAACTGGAATGCATTCTTGTCTGAGTCAAAATTAGTTTGTGAAATCATTTCCACATCACTTGGAGGAGTGGCTGCCCAAGGGCCAGTCTGCCTCTCCTTATGTGGTATGTTTAACGGTGTAGACCGGGTTTCAGCCAGTGTTTACAAAGAACCACTGGGGGCAAGTAAGATGCTGGATGCTGGTGATTCAGGGAATAAATAGGACCCAACTGTTTGCTTTCTACAGATTCTTAGTTATGAATACGAGTATTTGATTTGGGAGAAAAATTGGTGAGCATTTTTCGAATGTTGTTCATTTACACTTAAAGCTGGCTTTCTTACATTTTGGAGCTCCTTTTTTTTCTGTTTGTTTGTTTGCTTGTTGGGTTGGTTGGGTTTCTTTTTTTGTGGGCTTTGTGGTTTTTTTTGCAGTCAATAACCTAGAGTTCATTTAAAACAGGATTCCCCACTTTGCATAGGGAGATAAGTGGATTTCTCAGGGCTGTTCATTTTCTTTAGAAGCCATCAGCATTTTACAAGAATATTCTTCAGAAAAACCTTGTATGGCTATAAACAGGTACACATGTATGTACGCATTATTTAGCCACATCAACAGGTAGATGCATATAAATTCAGTCTCAAATAATTGACAGATTATTGTCATTGTATGTCGGGCACTATTCTAGATCATGAGGAAATAGCAGTTATCAAAATAAAATTTAAAAAGTGCTGTCCTCCCCTCTGGGAATCTTCCCCAAAATTCATAATTTCAGTCTAATCCTGAAAAAACATCAGACAAACCCAAATTGAGGGACATCAAGTATCTGACGAGTGGCTTTCAAATGTATTGAGGTCATGAACACTGAGAAGAGACAAAGAAATCATCATAAATTGGGGGAAATTAAGAGCCAAGATGACTAAAGGCAAAGTGTGTCCTGAAACAGAAAAAGAACGTGAATGGAAAACTGGGGAAATCTCAATTGAGGCTGTAGTTTAGCTAATAACACGGCATAGATGTTAATTTCTTGGTTTTGACACGTAGGTCATGCATGTTACCTTGGGGGCACATGGGATGGAGGGCATACGTGAGTTCTCTGTGCTATCTTTGTGGCTGTTCTGTGAACCCAAAATCATTTCAACTTAAAGCCTTTTAGGAAAATCCATGCCTCCACAGAGATTAAATTCTAGTGGGAGAAGTGAAACAAACAAAATGTGGTAAGCAGACTGTACGTCAATATCAAGGCCCGGTGACTTTGAACACTCTTCAGATTCTTAGATGGCAAACAATGTTACAAGTCTGAAATGGCTGCCAAAACAGGGGCGCAGAGAAAAGGCTGAGCAGGTGACTTTACAACCTTTTGTTAAAACCTCAGAAAGATAAAAAGTTCAGAGTATTCAGTCACAAGGGGAAAAGAAAAAGGCTTGGTTATTTTGTTCATTGCACATTTTTGGCATTCAACTTGATTTTTTTGAAAGAGAAGATCACACTAAGATATTACTCATCTCTGTCGTGAGTTTTGCGGCGTCCCCTTCCACTCTGCCCAAGGTGTGAGCCTCATTCATCTCACCCAAGTCCTGACGCCACTCACCCCCATCCTAGGTGTTTTAATCTCTATGTTAAAGTCTAGGAAACTCAAGCTTAGGCAGGTAAGTGACTGTCCAGGGCCATGCAGTGATGAAGCCGTGGAGCCAGAACCCCAAATCTGTGTTCTTCAACACTATACGACACCATTTTTTCCTGACACGGACACCCCTTAGAGACGACCACAGTACGGCCCCGGACAGCAGGATTTGCATGATCTGAATATGCAGCTTCTCCCACCACAACGTGCAGCAGAACTTCCTGACTAGTTGCCAACTGGCTGACCTCCATGGTCCATGAGATCATCAGATACACTGGGTTTTCTCCTCAATTCTCAGTTAGTAACCCAGTTTTATAACTCCATGGCTCTTCCACCAAACGTAGGGCCCAGAATGTATATTACCTGCTTTCTCCCACTGCCTTTTGTGTTAGCTGTTTTGTTGGCTATCGATCAGATGATTAAAGTGACAGCGAGTGACAAATAATGACACATTACTATATTGATTGTGAACCCCCAATCAGTCCCAGAGAAAAGTCCAGGCCCCCCCAAAATCGTGTTGGCTCATTTATGGTTAGACATAGGATTATATACAGTGTACAGTGAAAGGGCTGCATTTTTTTAATACAGAAAGACACATCATATTTTTGTTTAGGGTAAAATAAAGAAACCAGAATGTTTGTTAGGGAGTTATTGCTGTGGTCAATTTCCAAGCCTCTCCTGTATCCGTCATGGTTGGTGTGACAGATGGCTGACATATGCACAGGCACACTTGAGACGGTTGTCAGCCCAACCACCACCACCATCCTTTCCACTTTTCTACCTGCTGATTGGTTTCTGACAGTCTTAGAGGACAAAGCCTTTCTGTATACAATAGGAGTTAAATCTAGAATTCCAGGGTCCCTGCAAAAGGAAGCACATGACTTAAATTCACCTCAACTTCTAAATAGAAGCTATTAGATCCTTTACAAAGAAAAGAAGTGGGGAAAGTGAGTTTTACGGAGTTCAAATAGCAGGCTGGATGCTGACTTCTTTCAAAGCTTTGTCTACAGCTGTTCTTACAAAAGGTGATATTTCCTGAGAGCATCTGGGTGGTAACCCCATTAGTAGGGGTTTGCAAAAGGTTCTGGCAGCATGTTCTTTGCTGAAATACCACAATAATGTGCAAGGAGAAAAAAAAAAAGGTTTTGCAAGTGTGAGAGGTCCATGAGCACATGTGGAATTAGTCAAGAAGTCTAGAGAAGATTTGGGCGGCAATGTTGCTTTTGTAATAATTAATCCAGAAGGATCTAAGTTAAGACCTTGTCCATTAGGGCCTATCACAATTTGGGGGTAAGGACAGAGAGTAGGAAGTTCCCTTAATCAGAGTTACTGTGGATCTTTTATTTCCATATCACTCTCATGGATGGCTTCCCTTTCCTACTGAAGAAAGCTAACTTTTCCATGGCCTGCAATGTTCTGCATGACAGACCACAGAGGGCCTCTCCAACCTCAGTCATGGGACTGCCCAGCCCCTGGCTAGTTACTTATAATTCCTCAAGCACCTGGCTTCTTTCCTCTGCTTGGACAGGTCTTTCCTCTGTCCTTCCCCTGGGCTACTCCTACTCATCCTTCAGATACCAGCTACCAAATGTCACATCCTCAGGGAAGCTTCCCTGACCTCTGGGACTGTCCTAGTCATGTATGTTCCTGCGACCCTGCCCTCCTTCATCACCCTTAATATAACCACACTTAAATAATTATTTAAATTATGCATAATTACTTGTTGAATGCTTACTTCCTTCACAAGACTAAAAGTTCTGATAGAAAAGAGTCTTTATCTGCCTTGCTAATTATTACCTACAAAGATCCAGAACAGTGCCTAGCACACAGCAGATAATAAATACTGATCAAATGGAGGAACGAATTAAAGGTAGTTTGTTAGACCTAGAATGTCCCTAGGAGAGCCTAGTCCAAACCCCTAAGTTATAGAGGAAGAAACTAAAACCTGAGTGGATTTGATGCCTTGCCCAAGGTCCAGCACAAGATCAAAATTAGAGTTAGAACCCACATCTCTTCACGCTGCCAGGACACTGTTCTTTTCTGTCCTGACAGAGAGCTCATAGTCTAGTGATCCATCACACGGAGGGGAACAGCAATCCGTGGCAAGTTCTTCAGAACCTAACTGACCTCACAGGTTTGTGTTTTATTTAATGTTCACTTTATTGAAATGAGTCTACAGTCTATGTTTGTTTCCCCGTTTCTCAGCTGCTGGATCAAAAGCTAGTTGTCAAAAAGAAGAGATAATGTGGCGGTTTGGCAGGTTCTACCAAACTAATGAAGGGTTAACTGGATCATAGATGGAATCATTTGCACACGGGAAAAATTCCCCACCCCCCTCCAGTTTTGTCCCAATTAGAAGACACAAGTTCAAACCAGGTTACCTGTCCCAACGCACAGAAGTTTGCACATTCTAGCGCCTGGACACATACTGTTCTCTCTTTAACATACTCCCTTCCTGTTTTTTCCCACAGTTGACAAGCTGAGAAATATTTAATAGTCACTGGGTTCTTGAGTAAAACAGAATGGCTCCAAGCTCCTTCATGCCCCTGTGCATTGGACAGGCAGCCAGTTTTAAGGGGCCAACAAGAAGAAACATTCTTTTTATTTCTTTTGAAGCCCGTAATAATAGCTCATTTCTGGTAAACAACGAATGGCTTCCTCATGCTGAGCACTGTGTTCAGTGTTAGGGAGGCAAATGCCCTGTTAATTATGACTGCCAAGGTTCGGAAGCAGCCCAGGTACTCACCAGCAGGTGAGTGGATAAAAAAGCTGTGGGACATGTACACAATGGAGTACTACTTGGCCATAAAAAAAAAGAAGGAAATTTTACCCTTTGCGACAGCATGGATGGACCTGGAGAGCATTATGCTCAGTGAAATAAGCTAGTCAGAGAAAGACAAGTAGCACATGATTTCACTCATATGTGGATTCTAATGAACAAAATAAATGAACACACAAAATAGAAATAGACTCGTAGACAGAGAAGAGACAGACAGCTGTCAGAGGGAAGGAGGGTTGCAGGACTGGGTGCAAGAGGTGAAGGTGTTAAGCAAAAACCCAAACAAACAATAAAAACCAACCAACCAAAAAACAAACAAAAACCTCCTAGACAGACAGAGCAGTATGGTGATTACCAGAGGGAAGGGGGTGGGTCAGGTAGGAGAGGGTAGAGGGGGATAAATGGTGACAGAAGGAGCTATGACTTGGGGTGGGGAACACACAGTACAGTACACAGATGATGTCTTACAGAATTGCACACTTGAAATCTATATGAATTTTATTAACCATTGTCACTTCAGTAAGTTCAATAAATATAAAAATGTTTAAAAAACAAGACAGATGATGCAAACCCAGCCGAGGTGAAGTCTTGAAGTGACAATTGTGTGTCGAAGGCCTTTTCTGAGAGGCAAAGTGGTATCTGGGGCAGCTCCCGTAACGCCCTCCTGCCCCGCCTCCTCATGCAGCACCTCGTGCTCTCTGTAGAAGTTTTCTACCCTTTACAAAAATAACATTACTGGAACTTTATTTTAACTGTCTTTCAGAGGCACTGAAGAAAGAACCTACATGTTTATGGCTTGTGACTTTTTTTAATCCAAGTACACTCCAGATGCATGGACTGTAAGGGTTTAAACAATTTTTTTTTCAATTTTCTATTCTAGTTTACCTTTCGGTATCAAATTGATGCTGGTCAACATGAGTTAAGCAACAATCAGTCCTACTTCCCCCCCAGCTGTCTTTTCAGCAAATCTCAGGACTCAAAAGTCATTCATACAGAATGACAGCATGAAAGCATGGCTCTGGAACCCCACTGCCCAGGTCCAGTTCTGTCACGTTGCATCACAGCCAGACTAGAGACACGGTGGCCAGTCTCCCTGGGAAATTCCTTCGGTTTCCGTACTGGTAAAAATGGGGATGATGATACTATCTCCCTTATAGGATCATTTAAGTAATTAAATAGGGCAATATGTGTAAAGTGCTTTGGGAAATTCCTGGTACAGAATAAGTCCTTTATCTTCGTTAGCTATTATAGGTATTGGGATATCAGATCCAAGAGGGCAGGAATTTTCGTCTGCACTGTTCCCTGTTGTACCTGTGGCAACTAAATAGTGCCTACCACATAACAGATGTTCAATATGTGATCAGTGAATAAGTATAAAGCTCATTTGTTTATTTTATTTGCATAATAACTAGAGAGACCATGCTAGAATCCTGTTATTCCAGGAATATATAAACAGAAATTTAATTAAGGAGAAAACATTAAATTCTATAGTGACCAAATAATTACACTCAAATTTGAGAAATCTTACCACTGAGGTGGCTCTAATGGCCCAACAGAGTAAATATAGAGCCCAAAGCATTTCAGCAATAGTTGCAGTAATGTGTGTGGATGCAGCCAATACTAAGCATTTACTATAAACCAGGCAATGGAGAAGCATAACCTTAATGAATGCTAGCATAGCCTTATGTGGAAAGTAGATTTTTATCCTGGTTTTACAGATGAAGATCTTGAAGCTCAGAAAAGCTAAACAACTTGCCCAAGCTCACACAGCTAACAAGCCCGAGAAACAGGTATAGAATCCAAGGATTTCAGACTCCAGAAATGCTTGATTTTGACTACCTTTTTAATTACTTCATTATGTGCTAAAGTATTCATTTAACAAACAATGATTTGAGGGTCTAAAATAGATCAAGCTCTATTTTGAGTACCTGCAAACGAGGTGGGGGTGGGGGATGGCAGAGTTGCAACAGGAATATCAAAGGAAAGGTGAGCATCTTAGTAACTAAGATAAAGCGCTGTCTATACTCAGCAGAATGATGCACACGCGGGTATTTCCACAAAAGCTGGGCCATAAAGCCAGTGACTGGAGAGAAAGGAAGAACGCATTCCGCTGTAGGCCAGGGGAAGAAAAGGTGGTCTTAAGTAAACTCGGTGGCATGCCTTTGGCTTTTCCCTTTTCTCTCTGACTTGTTGCATATAAAAGGACAACTCTAATCCACAACACTGCCAGACTGCCGTCTATTCATAACTCCTAGCCCTACGTACAGTGTGACCCCTTACTACAATGCATTGTTGTAGTTTGTTTAGCTGTTCCTGTCTCTCACTGAATGTCACCTCTTCATGGGCAAAGACTACATCTTTACTAACCTCAGTATCACCTTCTCAGCTTCCCCAGGCATAACACAGCCCCATTCACATTGTAAAGACACACCACACAACTGAATGAAACACACTTGCTTATTACAAGTTCAGTGAGCTCTAGACAGGGGGAGTGATCGACCCAAGAAGGCATGGGATATGATTTGGGATTGAGACAGTGCCCTGTCAGAGTAAGAAATCATGAAAATCCCTCAACCTATGGAAACGCTTATGTAGGCGTTAGAAAACCAGATAGATGGGTCAAGGCTAATTATACCTATGGCAGCTGAGGAAAGAACATTTCGGCAACTTTTGAGGATATTTCCCATGCAGCGATTCCACATTCCTTGCATGGGCATCCATGTGTCGTACTTTTGTTTGAGTTAAAGCCCAGCAATATATGATCCTTCAGTTCATCAGATGGCAGAGCTACCCATCCACTGATTCCCTTTGCACGCTGTCTCCCAGGAAGCTCAAACGACAATTAGTCTTAGCTCCAGCTGCAGTAGGTATGCTTACCTTGAATTCCTATTATAATTATCTTTCTTTCTCCATTGTCCATTTTAGCTACTTATGTCTTCAATCCTTATCACCCTATGGGGGAAAATATATTTGTAGTTTGCTTAACATTAGCATCTCCCTCCATTTTATTAAAAAGATACTTAATATTGTTCTTGGATAGGAACAAGTGCTATAAAAGAAATAAGAAAGTTCCTTATCAGAGATTACATGAAAATCAATGCTGTTACTTTTTATTTATATCAAAAGATCTGGCTCTTTTAACCTGACTAAAATACAAAACTATATGGAACAACATGGGTGAACCTTGAAAACATTATGCTAAGTAAAAAGAAAGCCAGACACAAAGGGCCACATATTATATGATTTCAGCTACATGAATAGTCAAGAATAGGTAAATTCACAGAGACAGGAGACAAACTGGTGGTTTGCTCTGTGCAGATGGGGAATGGAGAGTGGTACTTAGTGGGCATGGGGTTTCTTTTCAGGGTGAGAAAAGTGTTCTGAATTAGGTGGTGATGATGGTTGCACAACACTGCAAAGGTACTAAAAACCAATAAATTATACACTCTAAAATGGCTAAAAAATCAAAATAAAATATAGCTCTTCCCTGGCCGTGATTCTGGCAGAGAATTATCTTTTCTTCATTTCCTTGCATCTCTTTCCTCCAGAGATTGAGAGAAGGGAGAAGAGAAGAAAGAACCAGCTAGAGCTCTCCAGATGTTGTGAATCTAATATCATCTAATACTTTCAATCACATAAAGGAAAGCAGCTCAGAAGTGGGAGGCTTCACACACAGGCCTTTGATGTACATCAGAGCAGACATGCAGGGCCTGACTTTTCTTATTTCACTTTGTCAATGTTTTACCTCCAGTGTATGGAGGGTAGAGGTGACAGGAACCATGGCAAAAACATGTGGGAACAGGGGGTATGGGTATACATCGGTTAAATCCGTTGTTTTGTCTGCCCATCCTTTCTATACCACATCCCTAAAAATTGTTCAAGTTATTCCACCTGTCACAGTTGATTGGTTCAGCGGAGACGTGTGATTCAAGTGAACCAATCAGAATATTTCTCTGGGAATTTTGGACTAGAGTCCTAGGTAATAAAGTCATTGTCTCCTGGAGGTGGATGAAGCTGTAAACCATAAAGGTTGGGTAATATCAACAGCCATGCTTCTGCTATGTGGAAAAGCCTATAGGTGGCAAAAGAATTAAAGAGAGAGCAGACATGGGAACTGGACAGAAGGCACTTGATTGTGTATGCTATTCCAATTCCAACTGAGCCCGAGATCCATCTACGGTTCAGGTTTTGCAGTGGTCTGGCAAGCTCATACATGTGCCCTAAACTGTTCTAATCCAAAGCTAGATCAATGGTAAATTCCTAACAGGAAGCATGTGAAAGCTAGTCATATGATTGTCGCTCAGTAAAAGAATATATGGGGGAAAAAAAGAGAGATTCTATCAAGTCACCAGAGGACAGCATTCCTAGTTCTCCCTTAATGAGTGAGAGCCAAAGCCGACAATAAACCCACTGCATTTCTTGATGAATCTACCATATTCCTTGAAGAAGCAAACGGGAAGGATATGTGTGTTAAGAAGAGGAATCCTGAGTGAAGAATTATTTTAATAGTGCCCTTCAATTAGGAAAAAGGTGACTACAGGCTGGCAAGCTCACCTTCATGTAGTTCCTGTTGAGGCATGTGAATCATGGCTGCCACTTGCTACACAACTATATTATGGTCTGCCCCCAGAATGTATAATTTGTATCCATGGAGATGGGCTCATTTCTTCCATCACTGTATGCTTTCCCATGAATGTACTGCTTGCGGGGGCTTTGCTACGAGCCCCTGATGACCTGCAGTACCTACAAGGACAGGAAGACACAGGCCTGTTTGTTGGTCAGGACCACAGAGAGAAGTCATGATCTCCTAGGTCTTTTCTAATGCACGTTAGGCTAAGGCAAAAGAAAGCGAGCAGCTCCTCCTCACAGGGTTGAAGAGTGGAAAGGCCAGAGCGTTTGAAGGGCACAGCAAACCCCTCCTGCCACACTGAGAAGAGAAGAACTACAAGAGTCCCCATCCTGCCTTCTCAGAAGAGTAGTTTGCTTTTCTAAGAGCAGCAGGCTTACCCACATAGCAGAGGCATGGCTGTTGATATTTCCCAACCTTTACAGTTTACAGCTTCATCTTCCTGCAGGAGAGAATGACTTTATTACTCAGGTCTCGGCTTCCCTCCTGCCTTGTTTTTCTGACCGCTGCGAGCCAAAGGCCCAATCATAACCCTTGAGGGATTGATTCCCCATTTACTTCAAAGAAAGAATGACTGTAGTAGATATTTTTTTAAATTCCTATTTCAATTGTAGTTGACAAATATCAGTTTCAGGGATAGTATGTAGGGAATGACTACCCCCCCCAAAAAACCTGGAATTTCTTTATAAAAATTTGTGTATTTATTCTTACATGTTTAAACCTCAGTCACCTTCCAAGTGCTCTCCATTTGATGCGATGACACCTATCAAGACATTTTTTTCTACTGCTCAAATGTTTTTGAACTCGTTGATTTTGATGCCTTTTAGTGCTTCTGACATTTTTTGTTTCATCTCTTCCACATCAACAAAACGTTTCCCTTTGAGGACTTTCATCCAGCGAAACAAAAAAAAAGTTGACCAGGGCGAGATTGGGTGAATAGAAAGGGCGGGGCACGGGGGTCCTGCTGGTTTTGGTCAAAAACTGCTGAACACTCAGCGCCGTGTGGCCGGGTGCGCTCGTAAATCACTGTCATGAAATGGGCAAACACACTGAAAGATTTTTCAAAAAACTCACTGAAGCTGAACATAGCCTCTCACAACAATGCCACCTGGCACATTGATACAATCACTTAGCAGGGAAGCCTGTGCTACAAGGGGTCCACCCTCCAGAAGATAATTCCCCCTCATATGTCTTTTGAAGTACACACCCCGTTCACAATCATTCCTTTCATTGGTCCCTGATCTAAAGGGGCTCCCGAGAGCCAGCCAAGCCTCTCCCTGTGACTCCAGCCCTTGAACAAAGACACGGTTGATTGGATGACACAGTAGGAGAGGGCGACCCTTCTCCCCCAGGCCTGCAACTTTCATCCAGGTTGTAGGAACTCTGCCTCTGTTACATTTCCAGCCTCCTTCACTCCTTTCACCCAGGGAAGAGGAGCCAGTCACTGGAACTATGAGTTTGGGAGGAAGCCCCAGTCCCCACTTGTTTGCTCAGTCACTCCCTCCTGCTGCTTCTGGGTGCTTTCTGCCCATTGGGAACATTGCTTTTGTCCTGCTCCTTGTCATCTGAATAAAGGCACCTGCCCTATTTGGAAACCCACTCTATACATTTTAGCCACCTTTACTGATAATAAAGTTGATAGGTTACTTCTCCTTCTCCCCATTCTTTTTTCAAGGGCTTTAAAATCTGGGCTGGAAAGAGGATGTTCAGGGGTTGTTGGGGTTCTCTCCAGTCCCAACAGGACCATGACACAATTCAGGCTAATCAGACCCCCTTCTCCCGGGACGAGGAATTGGGACAGAGCTAGATTAGGTCTCTCTGGTGTGCTGAGCACAGACGTGCTAAGTTGGGAGCTGGATGCAGCCACATTCTATCTGCCACTGGACAGAGGTTCAGCGGAAGCTGATCTGATGAGAGAGAGTCAGGAGCCCTGTGAGCACATCACACAGAGACACAGCGGGAGAGCTCCGAGCATTCTGACTGGTAGCTTTGGTCTCTCCTACTGCCAGGCAATGAAGGCCAGCTCCAGGGATCCACACAACCTGGTTGTCTCTTGAATATAAACTCACCACCTGGAAGTGTAGGCAAGTAGAATCGGTTTCTGCTACTTAGCACCGAAAGAATTCTAATGCCATTGGGTAAAGGTTTTTTCTTCAAGGAACTCCAAAAAAAAAAAAAAAAACCAATTAAAATCTTCTTTCATCTTTTAAAAAACGTCTAGAAGGATCTGTGTGTCTCTGGAGTGAGTATCTGTGTGTGCATATAATTCATTCTGATTTAGTGCACTACAGCTGCAAATAAGAGGCTGACAGTTCCCTCAGGAGAGGTTTCCCAGTTCTGGAATGTGCTACTTGCTCTGCTCCAACAACCATTATTTGAATGTAAAATAGAGGAGAACACTGGAACTCATTAGCAGGGGTCTCTTGCACCTCTCTGTCACCCTGTAAAGCCAAAAGTCAGGATATGTGTCTAATTTTCAACACTAGCATTAAAAACAACAAAATAATACTAACGATCACTTGTTTTGTGGTTTACAAAATGCTGTCACCCTTCCTTCCTTCCTTCCTTCCTTCCTTCCTTCCTTCCTTCCTTCCTTCCTTCCCTCCCTCCCTCCCTCCTTTC